>APFE030869209.1:0-10485 GCA_000404065.3 Pinus taeda | reverse complement strand
AATAAGGTTTAAATCCATGAAGGTTATTACCAAAACTGAAACATTATTGTATATTGTCTAAATCTTGGAAACTTATTACTAACACTGAAACATTACTGTCTATTTTCTAAATTTTGGAAGTTTATTATTAACATTGAAACGTTGTCTAAATCCTTGCCTAAAATATTAGCTGATTTAATAACGACAAAAAATAAATTATATGCTATTGGGCTTTAATTGAGCAGCGGCTGTATATGCCCATTGTTTGATTTTGCCAGAGTCAAAATCGAATAGTGGACATATACAACCACCACTCAATACAACCCAATAACATATAATTTATTTGTTGCCTTTAATAATTTCATTATTTCTCATTTATTCATAAATTGTTCCATAAGCCTATGTTTAGATTTGTTATGGCATATTTAACAACTTTATTATTTACTTCATTCATTCATACACTACTCCATAAGACAATGCATATTAATAAATATGTTGTAGCACTGATTCAAGTTTAGTGCCACTATTTTAATGTCGAAACCTTTTATATGTTCAATGAATATTTCATGTGTTAAGGGTTGTGACCTTCATACTTCTTGGTGGACGCCTTGTTTCCAGTTTCACAGCATGGGCTCCTTCAAGCCCTGCAAGTAACATACCATGTCGATGATGTCCAGATTTTATGTACTCCACAAGACCTCTGGTTCGCCAGTTCGGTAAGGATTTTCGTTCTACAAGGACCATGCCTTTGAAGTCCTTGGGCTTAACATATCATGTCGACGATGTACAGATTTTATGTACTCCACAAAACCTCTGGTTCGCCATTCGGTAAGGAGTTTCGTTCTACAAGGACCATGCCTTTGAGGTCCTTGGGCTTAACATATCATGTCGACCATGTCCAGATTTTATGTACTCCACAAGACCTACTTTGCAGCAATTGAGTAATGGGTTACAGAACACAAATTTCAAACAACCGTGTAGTTCAGGGGTGCTAAGTCAGTCACCTTAAGGGCCAGGCCACACCATATTCTCCGGGATAGTACTGTACCCATAGAGCCAGGCTTGACTAAAATGTCTCCGAGGCATTTAATAAGTTATCAGTCGGATTATTACATTCTATCAATATTTCTGGACTTTGCCTTCAACAGGACCTGCCCACTATGCCCAGTGCCCTCTGATCTGTGTAGTTCTCGCCGCAATTTAGAAGACATTTCGTTAAAGCATTAATTCCGAAAAACGAAAAGACCAGAAACCGAAAAGGAATTCTTCACAAGAGTCCATTTTCTTAACCCTCCCCATACACGGGTTGCCTGTATTAAAATTTTATGCATTCGAGATATGACATGGATCGAATTCTCATTATTGGTCCAGGTTCACCTTTTGTCATGGTCGTGATGGGAAGTTTGACGTGCAACTTCAATGTCACCATACAACACATTGAAATTTTGGAATAAGGCACAATAAAATGTCAATTAATACTGCATCGACATGGAGGCCAATTTAGTGTCTGGATGGAGGACGACTGACTGCACCTGAGCACAAATCTCAAATCTGTCAGACGGACGACTGAGAAATGTGGACACTATTTCTCCAGCTCACAAGCCAACCGATGATTAAAGATGCATCACTATGATTACACAATAAGAGAAAATAACACACAGCCAATGAAACCCATGATAAATAAAATAAAATATTTTAAAAAAATAAGTTTAATTGTTTGCCTAATGTTTACTTAGGAAATAGAACTTTAATTTTTGGTCAACCCAGGAACTAATGCGCAGTGAATGTAATATCCAATACTTTATACCCTGCGCAGCAGGGTATTATAAACAATTTTATATGAAAAAATTAACCCAAAAACATGTTTAAAAAAACATTTTTCCTATTGAATTTATGAAAATAAATAATAATAATTATATTTTTTTTCAAAAAATATGATTTACATAAAAATTAAAATTAAAATTAAAGTGAAAACCTAATACAAATATTAATATATGACACAATAACTGAATACTTATTCTTCTTATTAATCTTCAAACTCAAAACATGTAAGTATAATTAATTAATATAGAATCAAAACATTATAAGTATAATTAATTAATATTTACAAAAAATGAGTTTGATTTCCAAACATAATTTAATTTAATAAATAATATCACTTAATCCATACTCCTCATCTTCTAGAGTTTCATCATTGTCTTATTCCATAATATTTTTTGCTTCAATTTGGTCATTTTCTTTTTCTAATGGATCTTTGGTGTTTGCAAATCTCTTAATGTACGCCTTTCCAATCATTCCATCGTATGATGGTTAAGGTTCCTTTGCCCTTTTTGCCACACGTGATTCATTAAAATCCTCTTTCCTGAAACCAACTTTTTGCATTGCATCTGAAAGAAATTAAAGATTATTAATTCTTTGCTAAATAAAACGGCAATGCAATTTCTTCTTTTTTGTAAGCAACAAATTAGTGTTGTACCTAATAATCAAGTACAAAAGAAATAATAATGAAACAAATTAGTATAAACACATTAAAAAAAGAAAAGAAAAAAGATAATGAAATTCAATTTTATATAATAAATATTGCATGAGGTTGAGAATAAATCCAAAACCCATTCTCTTTCATTTAGACATAAATCTATAAAATCGTTAAATAAATAAATATAAACAATAACTAAAAATAATATAAATAAACATATATCATTTAACATTTAATACTAAGACAAACAGGGATATTGAAATAATTTAAAGTTTAAATAATTTTTTATTATATTTTGATTTTAAGTAATTTTGGAGAGTCAATGTTCAAAAAGTGAATGGATAGATTGATATGCATGATCAAGTGGATTACTAGATTTTTAAACATATTTGTTCAAGTTAACATGTTAACATGTTTCTTGGTATTATAATTTCGGTATTAGGGGAATTAAATCTATTAGTAACTTCCACTTGACTAATTGTTTTTTTACTTGTTTTTGAATGTTTATAAAAAATAACACTGGTGAACTGAAATTTATCCTAGTTTCATTTGTTTATGGAAGATAAAACTCTGAATGGAGAGAAATTAATCCCACTTGCTTCCACTTCAGTTATTGATTTTTTTTTCCAGGAAAAATAACCAAAACAACTTAGGTGTTTACATTGACATAGAGTTATATGGAGAGATAAAAAAATCATTCCACTTCATTCAGTGTTGTTTGATTTTTAAAAGAAATTGATCTTATCAAAAGAAAACAGTTTTATTTTATGAAATTAAAAACACTAATTAACTTAATTTTACGAAATGTTTGACCAATTAAGTACCAATATTACCAATATTAAACTCAAACTCGGAGAAAGCTAAATCCAATCCATTTATATATGAGAAAAAAAAATGTAATTATCTGAAGCTTATCCACGTAATAAGTTATTAACTCGTAGCTTTTTACAATAAAATATTAAATTTACATAATTATTAAAATATGTTGAACTTGTTTGATAATTTATATTTACAAGTATGGTTTTAGATAGCTTGCATTCGTTTTAATATTTGTTGTTTTATTTTAACCATTTTTATTTTGACAACAATTTTACTAATATCTTTTAAATTTTTATCACTTTTTTTACGAACTAAGAGAGTCAAGACACCATCGCAACTTCTTTATCAATATTGGTTTTGTAAATATGTCTACACGTTTTTCCCGAGTGTGAATCTTTCTGAGATATACTCCACTTCCATGGATAGACAATGAAACTTCGAAAACGAGAACTTTACCAACATTGGTTTTGTAAATATGTTCTACACGTTGCCGAGTGTGAATCTTTCTGAAATTATACCTCCACTTCTATCGATAAACAGATGTAACACTTTGAAACGGGAACTGTACTGATTAACCCAAAAGTAGCAAAAAAATCAACCCGATTTGAAAAAGTGTTTGATTCATATTAATATATTATATATATATATATATATATATATTATATATATATTATAGTATATATATTAAACATTTTTGACACTTTAAATTTTATGTTACATATTTTAAAATGTAGTGATTTTTCATGATGGTTTTGTAAAGTGTTGATGCAACGTCACCCTTTTTTAGAAAAACTTATGTTTTGACATTTAAATTTTTTTATATATTAAGTGGTGGATAAATTCTTTTTTCTAAATTTAACCCAATTTGTGAATACTCATCTTCTTCCTTTTTTGTGTGTGTGTTTTGTTTTTTTGTTGTTTTGTAATGAGATCTTTATTTTTTTGCATAGTTAAGAAAAAAAAAGTTGCTATTTAAAGTTCTTGTTCTATATATTATATTTATTTTTTTTTTCATTAATTAATATTTCAATGCATATCAATAATTGTCAATTAAAAAAATATAATTTTAATAGTTGACATAAAAATACACATTTTGAATATAGATATAACAAAAAACTACACATTAAAAAATGACATGTCAAATAAACAACTTTTATAGGAAAAATTTAACAAAAAATGTTTAAAATAACATTTTTTTTTATGAATTTCATGTCAAAAAATAATGATTCACATAAAATTTAAAGTGAAAATCACATAATACAAATACTAAACATATAACAATATTAATTGAATACTTATTCTTCTCGTAAAATCTCAAAGTCAAAACATTATAAGTATAATTAATTAATAGTTACAAAAAATGAGTTTGGTTTCCAAACATAACTTAAATTTAATCAATAATATCATGTAATCCATACTCTTCATCTTCTAGAGTTTTATCATTGTCTTCTTCCATAATATTTTCTGCTTTAGTTTGGTCATTTTGCTCTTCTCATGGATCTTATCTTCTTCATATTTTTTTTGTTTTGTTTTTTTTTTTGTATTGAAATCTTTATTTTTTTTGCATATTTAAGAAAAAAAATGTCGATATTTTAAAATTTCAGTCTTCTATATATTTATATATCGTTAATTAATATTCAATGCACATCAAATAATTATCATTAAAAAACAATAATTTTTAACAATTGACACAAAAATACACATTTTGAATATAGATATAACAAAAAAATTACAGATTCAAAAACGACATGTCAAATAAACAATTTTTATAGGAAAACTTTAACAAAAAATGGTTAAAAAATAACATTTTTTATGAGTGTCATGTCAAAAAAATAATAATAATCATAGTTTTTTTTTCAAAAAATAATGATTCGCATAAAAAATAAAATGAAAATCACATAATACAAATATTAAACATATAACAATGATAAATGAATACTTATTCTTTTCATAAAATCTCAAAGTCAAAACATTATAAGTATAATTAATTAATAGTTACAAAAAATGACCTTGATTTCCGCACATAGCTTAAATTTAATCAATAATATCACGTAATCCATACTCTTCATGCTCTAAAGTTTCATCATTGTCTTTTTCCATAATATTTTTTGCTTCAGTTTGGTCATTTTGCTCTTCTGATGGATCTTTGATGTCTGCGAATTTCCCAATGTACGTCTTTCCAATCATTCCATCTAATGGTATTTAAGGTTCCTTTGCCCTTTTTGCCACACATGATTCATTAAAATCCCCTTTCCTCAAACCAACTTCTTACAATGCATCCGAAAGAAATTGAAGAGCATTGATTCTTTGCCGAATAAATTTGCACTGTACTAGGTCTTTTTCAATGGCAATGCAATTTCTTTGTTTTTGTAGGCAACATGCTAGTGTTGTACCTAATCATCAAGTACAAAATAAATTATGAAGTATATTAGTATATTAGTATAAACACATAAAAAAATAAAAAATAAGATAATGAAATTCAATTTTATATAATAAAACTTACTTGAGCTTGAGAATAAATACAAAACCTAATCTCCTTTATTTGGACATAAATCTATAAGATAGTTAATCAATGACTGTGGTTTTTGATAAATGTTAATTATTTCTCCTTTTGCTTTATCTTCATATGCTAGTTTTTTTACAACAATATCATGAACCAATACTTGACTATGACTCTTTCTATCAACCTGATTCAGAAGCACATGCTTATAGCTATCATCTTTTGTCCAACATTCAACATGGATGAACTCACAATCACTTATAATTGGTTCATCTTTGCGGTTAATAAGATTTTAATTTTGCATGTACATGAAATAGTAAAAGTGTTTATGCCTTGGCCAGGTGCGCCCGCCGGCGGCACAACGACCCCCTTCCTGCCATGGGGCTGCTGTGCCTTGGGCGGGTGCACCCAGCAATGGGCGTGCCAACCTATGCCACAACGAGCGTGCAGGAAGACGTGCAGGCATGTACGCTTGCTCTGCATCCTTCAGGCACGCCCACACAACGCATAGGAAGGCGGGTGCGCCCAACTGTGGGCGTGCTTGCCTGTGACACAACAGACGTGGCTTCCTACATGCCCATTGTGCTACAGGAGGGCACGCCCACGGCTGAGTGAGCCCGCCTAAGGAAAAACAACACCCTAGCAGGTAGGGGGCAACTATGTTCTAGGCAGACATGCCCACCGGCAACACAACAACCCCTTGGCATGATGGGGGTCAAGTTCGAGAATCAACCTCTAGCAGGAAAGGGGGTTAATTCTCAGAATTGAGAATCGCCCACTAGATGGCAAGCCAATTTTTAGAATCTCCCCCTCCTACCTGATAGGGGGCCACTATGCCTTGGGCGAGCATGCCCAACCGTGAGTGTGTCCGTCTGCGGCACAGCAGGTGTGCAGGCATACATGCCCACTATGCCGAAGGCAGGCACGCCCACGGCTGAGCGCGCCCGCTCGCCTAAGGCACAAGAAGTTTGTGCCTTGGGCGGGTGCGCCAGACCTTTAGCACACACACCAATTATGTTGCAGGTGGGAACACCCACAAACGAGTGTGCCCACACAAGGCACAAATAGTGTCTATGTGCATGCCCACTCGCTGCACAACTGGCGTGCCTTCTTGCACACCCACTATGCCCCCAACGAGCACGCTCGTCTAAGGCGCAATGACTGCTTGATAGGCAGGGGATCGATTCTTAGAATCAACGCCGTGTCAGGTAGGTGATTGCCCACTTGAGGCACAACGACCCTCTAGCAGATAGGGGGTTTATTCTCATAATCGAACTCCTGCCTGTTAGGGGGCTGTTGTGCCCTAGGCAGACGTGACCCCCTGGTAGGAAGGGGGATCAACCCCCTACCTGCTAGGGGCCATTGTTCTCCAAGCGGGCGTGCCCACCGGTGGTAGGGGCTGATTCTTAGAATCAGCCTCCTGGCGGGCAGGGGCTAATTCTCAGAATCGACCCCCACACCTGGCCGTGGGTATGCCCGCCCACGGCACATCAAACTCTCCTTCCTGCATGCTTGTTGTGCTGCAGGCGAGCACATCCACGCAAGGCACAACGGTCCCCTAGCAGGCAAGGATCATTCTAAGAATCACTCCCCTGCTTGCCAAGGAGTTGTTGTGTCTCTAGTGGGCGGGACCGCACAAGGCACATCGACCCCCTGTCTGCCATGGGATCAATGTGCCTTGAGCAGGCATGCCTACCTGCAACACAATGGGTGTGCCTGCCTACTTTCCTATTGTGCCTTGGGTGAGCGCACCCGGCCGTGGGCATGCCCGCCCGCGACACAACGAGAATGCAAACAGGAACATCTATTGTGCCACTCGCGGACACGCCCACCTAAGGAGAAGGTATTTCCTGTGCCTTAGGCAGGCGCACCTGGTCGTGGGCATCCCCGCCCAAGATGCAGTAGGTGTGCAGGCAGGCACACCCGTTATGTTGTGCCTACATGTCTGCTGTGCCGCGGGCGGGCGTGCACGTCCGTGGGTGTGCCCACCCGTGGCATGCGTGTCATGGCCCCAAATCGTTTTTCCCGTTTGGAGTGTTGTGCGACCGACTAAACATTCATACTTAGTTTTTTTCTTCATGTTTTCTAGACTATGCCTGCAAACATCAACTTTACTTTTCTCCATTATTAGTTATGTGTGAAATAATCATAACATTACAATAATACCAACAATGCTCAGCAAGACCAACACGATATGAAAAAAATTATAATTTCATTTATAAAATTCAATGTACAATTTACAATTGTTACAAAGGGGAGGCCAGTTCATCGAACTTGGCCTCTACTCGATTTTTGCAATCCACAAATGTGTTGCCCAACATCGACCCTACCTGCACCTCTACACAACTCTTGGCACACTGCCCACACCTTTATTGGTCTGTGACACCCACCTGGAGCTTTGTCGCAATGTCTACCCACTGTCACAACACTCTAATGTGTTGCTCCCGCAACTTGGGTCTATGGTCTGTAGGAACGACATCTTCCCAACCCACCGTTATACATAACACCGTAGCACTTTTTTACCTAGTCTTCCTGCCCTGCGGGCCCATCTCGGCACCTTCGCACTGTACTTCCAATTTTCTGTTTCGCCAAACTCTCCAACTCTTCACACTACGAACTTCGTTGGGTTGTTCAATGCCTCTCCTCTGACTCGCCCAACTCTCATATATACGCGCTCAGCTTGTTGAAGTAATTTAGGGTCGCGACCCTTTTTTCTGTCAGCCCACCAAGCTGACCCATCGTATTGCCAACTGCTTCCATACGTCGTCTCGCTCATATAAGTTCGTCCTCCACCATCGCACTTCTCCACTCGTCGCACCTCTTTAACACTTAGTCGAATTTATTTCTTGTCGCACTCGGTTATATGCGTGTCGGGTGTGCACCCTCATCACACTTCGCCAACCGCATCACCAAGTCTTTCCCATGTTGATTCGCCTGGGCGCGCGCCTGCCGGAATGCCCATGTTGGGTCACTCGGTCGTGCCCACCCATCGCATCTGAGTCACACTTGCCCATCGTACATGGGTCATCAAGTTGCACTCGTGTCACATTTTGCCTATGTGCACCCCTGAGGGGCACCTGACTCACTCGAGGGCGATGATGCCGACTCGGGGTCCTGAAATGCTTCCCCACCATGAGTCATTGTCGTCTGCGACAATCCTATCGACCGCATCAACCCATCATTAAACTCAACAATCTCCTTCTTCCATCTCCACAACGAATCCTCTGTTTCCCAATCACTCTCCTCCAGTTCGTCCTTCCATCGAACAAGGAACTCCCTTCATGGAGCACTCCGAACACTTGTAGTCCTAAGATCGAAGATCTTGTCAAAAATCAAGTGTGGTCTGTCCACAATCATGGTTGATCCTCTTGGTGGTGTTGTCCTCTTAGGATGATGTGTATCACGTCTACATATCTTGAGCTGACTCATATGGAACATAATAGTTTTTGAACACATGTGGTTTGGAAGCTCCAACTCATAAGCAGCTTTCCCAACTTGCTTCTTCACCCGGAATGGCCCCTCATACTTCCTTGTTAAGGATCTCGCAGTCCCTTTCGATGGTTGAAACTGATCTCTGGTGATCCTTAGAAAAACCACATCCCCAACATTAAAGTGTGTGTCCCATCTATCCTTATTTGCACATTTCTTCATTCTACCTGGAACATCATGCAGGTGCACCTGTGATAACTCCAAAGACTCCTCCCATGATGTCAAGAATCTCTTGACATGTGAACTCCTAAAAAATCCTCTTGGTAGCACAGTGTGTGGAGCAACTAACAGTTGTCCAATGACCAACTCGAATGGACTATACTTGGTTGCAGGACTCTTCTACATATTGTAGCTAAACTAAGACACATCTAAGAGTTCAGGTCAATTATTCTGACCATCCTTCACATAATGTCTCAAGTAGTCCTCTACCAGTGCATTAGTCCGTTCAGTCTGCCCATCTATCTACGAATGGTAACTCGAACTCTGCAACAAATTTGTTCTGACCAACTTGATCAAAGTGGTCCAAAATCTGCTTGTAAATCGTGGATCTCGATCAAACACAATACTAAATGGAATTCCCCAATACTTCACAATGTTCTTGAATAATAACTCAATAGTCTTCTCGGCCCCATATTGTATCTTTGTTAGAATGAAGACGACATACTTGGAAAAAAGATCAACAATGACCATAATCCCATTATACCCCTGCATCTGCGATAACTGAGTGATGAAGTCCATCGAAACACTCATCCATGGTCTCTCTGGAATCGATAAAGGCTGCGACAATCCTCCCTATATCTGGTTATCTGATTTGTCCTATTGACAAATAATGCACATATGTACATACTCCTCTACATCCTCCCTCATCTTCTCCCAAAAGTATCCCCTCTCCAACAATGCAAAAGAACAATGCTTCCTTGGGTGGCCGACCCATGGATAATCGTGGCACTCCTTCAACAGGTGCCTCCTAAGTCCAGATGACTTTGAAATGTAAAGTCGGTTACCATAGAACAAGAGTCCTTCTCGTAGGAAAAACTTTGGAGTCTTCCCCTCCTTCACCTGCTTCAGAATGCTCTTCGCCTAAACATCAATCTCCACACGAGCTCGAATTCTAATTTCCATCACATCCGTCATCTGTACTCGACTCCTACTATGCGTAGCCCGATCCTCTCCCTCCTCAAGTGCAACTAACTGTCCTTTCCTGCTAAGAGCATATGCAACT
>APFE030869199.1:0-14206 GCA_000404065.3 Pinus taeda | reverse complement strand
CAGAAACATCTCTGAAGAATTTAAGCAGAGCGAGATAAGAAAATAGTTTAAAGAGCAGTGACTACGAAGAAGAGTAAAAGGCCACAGAGGAACAAAGTAAACCCTCTCACGGAGTCAACGAAGCCACCAACATAGTAAACAGACAAAGCCGACCCGGTAGCAGAAGAGGAAGAGCGAATGGAGTTGTCCATAACTGGGCGCAGGCAGAGCATTAGTTGCAAGTTCGTTACAGTCATAGGCAGACCAACGAAAAGAGTCCTCACCACAAGCCAAGAGGAAAAAGTGATAAAGTGAAGCGTATGCGAGGGTTAGGGTTTAGCTGAAGAGCGGGAAGGAGAACCCCAAGGCAAGGACAATAGTCCTCTCACCTACCAGTGTAACAACAATAAATACTATCATCAACACAATGAAATATCTGCATTAATCAACTGAGTACTGTTAATTATAATTACTTTGACTTGATCCTTATGTTAAGCACTGTTTAATTAACATTAATCCGCCAGCAAAGGGTTGGTCCCATCATATTGTGGTATTAGAGCAGGATTTGGAGTTTTCCTGGGAAATGGAAGTTCGAAGACGACGTCGTGGAAGAGGTGCTCAGAGAGTAGTAGAGGAAGGATTACGGGAAGAGATTAGGATACTTAGTGCCCATTTGGCGGCAGTTGAAGCAGGAAGGAGAAGGGATCCGGAGGTAGGAGATGACAATGAAGAAGAAGCTGTAGTTATGACAGATGGATCAGATGAGGAAGGACCTGAAATCAAGTTGTTAAGGTCAGTACTATTGGCTAGTAGTAAGCCAAAGCCAAAGATTCCAAATTACGATGGCAGCTTGTCCACAGAAGTTCTGTTGGACTAGATTAGCGAATTGGATAAATATTTTGAATGTGAAGAGGTCAGCGAAGATCAGAGAGTTAAATTCGCTGCAACCAAGTAGAAGGGACACGGGGCCTTGTGGTTGGATAGTGTCCAAGTAGAAAGAAGGAGGATGAATAAGTTGTCGATAAAGAAATGGCCAAGAATGGTAGCCAAAATGAAACACAGATTTTTACCTAAAGATTACCAGATTATTCTGCATCGGCAAGTGCAGAATTTGAAGCAGAGAGGAATGATAGTGAAAGAATATACTGAAGAATTCTACCAGGTAAATTTAAGAGCTGGTTACACGGAGGATACCCCGGAAAAAATAGCAAGGTACGTAAATGGCCTGAGATTGGGAATATTGGATGAGATAAGCATTCTCTCCCCAAAGAACATAGAGGAAGCCTACCAGAGTTCCATAAAGGCAGAGGAGAAGATCACAAGAAAATAGAATGCCAGGAGAGGACGGGGAATTGGCAGAGGAAGAGGACAATCCTGTGGCAGAGGACGAACTGCCAACAATAGTGAAGAGGGAAACAGTTCTAAAACTTCAGGGATAGCAGAAAAAGGAGATAGCACTAGAGGAGGAAGGCCATATCAGAGAGGAAGGGGAAATGGCTGAGGCAGAGGAGCTACCTATTAGTGCTACAAGTACCACATGTGGGGGCACAGGTCTTTTGGGTGTCCTAAAGGGGAACAAGCTGGTCAAAGAGGAGCGTATGTTGCACAACCAAAGGAAGTAGAGGCACCACCCCAGGAAGTAGAGAATGTGCCAGAGACAGGGGAAGCCTTAGTTCTGAATAAAGTACTGCTAAAACTAGCAAAGGAGGCAGCTGAACAAACTCAAAGGAAGGCATTACTCCGGACAGTTTGTAAGTCACATGGAAAATGCTGCAAGATGATTATCGACAATGGGAGTACGGATAATCTGGTTGCCACAGAGATGGTGGAGAAGTTGGGTTTGAAGAAGCTGAAGCACCCCACTCCCTACAAGGTATCATGGTTGCAGAAATGCCATCAGCTATTGGTTGACGAAAAGTGTGAAGTTGAGTTCCATATTGGCAGTATAAGGACAAGGTTATTTATGATATTATGCCAATGGATGTATGTCATATACTACTAGGAAGGCCACGCTAGTATGACCGGAAGGTAGTTCATGATGGAAAGACAGACTGTTACAAGTTTGTCAAGGATGGGATTAAGCACATGCTTGTGCCCATTAAGGAGGAGGAAGTAGCAGAAACAAGCGGAACAAAAGTGTCATTAATGGGTGGAAAACAGTTTTTGAAGCAGATTGAAGATAGTGAAGTGAACTATGCTATTGTGAGAAGGCCAAGAATAGTGCTATTGCACACATAAATTTCTGATTTACCTGCAGAAATTCAGAAAATGTTGCCGAAATTCAGCGACATTGTGGTGGACAATTTACCAGATAAATTGCCTCCTAAGAGAAGTATCAGTCATCACATCGAATTCATACCTGGAGCTAGTTTTCCAAATAAGACAGTGTACCGAATGAGTCCTAAAGACAATGAGGATATTAAGAAACAGGTACAAGAATTGCTGGATAAGGGGTTGATAAGGGAAAGTTTAAGTCCCTATGCATTTCCAACAGTTTTAGCTCCTAAGAAAGGAGGAGAGTGGCGGATGTGCATAGATTCAAGAGACATCAATAAGATTACCATTAGATATCAGTTTCCATTACCATGGATGGACGACATGATGGACTGTTTGAGGAGGGCAACATATTTCTCGAAAATTGATCTGAAGAGGGTTATCACCAGATTCGAATCAGGGAAGGGGATGAATGGAAGACAACCTTCAAAACCATTGAAGGCTATATGAGTGGTTGGTAACGCCATTTGGGTTGAGTAATGCCCCTAGTACTTTTATGCGCTTAATGAATGAGATGTTAAAGGAGTTCAGTGGAAAGTTCGTGATTGTATATCTGGAAGATATACTGATTTTTAGTAGGACTAGAGAAGAACATTTTCGACATGTCTGAAGTGTGCTGGAGAAGTTGCAGCAAAACAAGTTGCTGATAAATCTGAAAAATGTTCTTTTCTTCAGAAGGAATTAGTCTATTTGGGTTTTCTGATTGTAGAAAATGAGCTAAAGATGGACCCAGAGAAGATTGCAGTAATCGTTGACTGGCCATCCCCAAAAAGTCTATTTGAGGTACATAGTTTTCATGGGTTGGTAAGTTTTTATCGTAAATTTATAAGAAATTTTAGTGAGATCTACGCACCTATGTTGGGTACTATAAAAAAGACAAGTCAGCCTTTCCGTTGGACTGAGACAATAGAGAAAATCTTTCAGCTACTGAAGAAGAAGATTACAGAAAGACCAATCCTAAGATTGCCAGATTTTAACAAGCCTTTCCAAGTTCGCTCTGATGCCAGTGGTACAACCATTGGGGCTGTACTCAGTTAGGAAGACAAACCTGTTGCTTATTTCAATGAAAAAATGAATGAAAGCAGGCAGAAGTACTCATATTACGACAAGGAATTCTATGTTGTCGTCCAAGCATTGAAGCATTGGAGACACTATTTGTTGGGGAATGAATTTGTTTTGTTTTCTGATAATTTTGCATTACAGTATGTGATGCAGCAGCATAACCTGAATCACAAACATGCAAAGTGGGTTGAGTACTTGCAGAGTTTCACGTTTGTCTTGAAGCATATCAGTGGACAGGCCAGCAATGTTGCAGATGCATTGAGCATAAGAGCTTTGCTTTTACAGGAAAGCACGGTACAAGCATTGGAATTCAAACACTTAACCGACTTGTATCAAACAGATGCAGATTTCAAGGAGGCTTATGAAGCCTGCCAAAATATTTTGTTGAGGAACAATAGTCCGTGGCTGGACTATAATTTACAGAAGAAGTTGCTATTTAAAGGGGGGCATCTATGCATTCCCGACTGTTCGATGAGAGAGAACATCATCTGGGAGAAGCACAACGGAGGTCTAGCCGAACATTTCGGCATTGATAAGACCTTAGACCACCATAGCCATTTTTATTATTGGCCAAGTATGTGAAGGGATGTACAAAGATTTGTAACTAGATGTAAAGTGTGTCAGTTGACAAAAGGGCATAATCAGAATATGGGACTCTACACGCCACTGCCCATTCCGAGTAGACCGTGGGACTCAGTCAGCTTGGACTTTTTTTTTTGGCTCTACCAAGAACACAACAGGGTTACGATTCTGTGATGGTGGTAGTAGACCGATTCTCAAAAATGGCACATTTCATCCCTTGTAAAAAACAAGTGATGCCACTCACGTGGCCCCCTTATTTTTCACGTAGATAGTCAAGCTATATGGCCTGCCTAATTCCATTATTTCCGATAGGGATGTGAAATTTACAGGCCACTTTTGGCACACCTTGTGGAAAAAGATGGACACACAGTTAAGTTTCAACTGTGCTTATCACCCACAAACCGACGGGTAAACAGAGGTGGTGAACATGAGCTTGGGGAACCTGCGATGAAGTTTGATTGGAGAAAATTCATGGATGTGGGATTGTGTACTTGCCCAGGCAGAGTTCGCTTACAACTTCTCACCAAATCGCAGCATAGGATACAGTCCTTTTCAAATCTTATATGGCATGCATCCTCGTGAAGTGCATGAGTTACGAGACCTAGGATAGCATGAAAGACGGAGTGCTGATGGGGAAGATTTCACCAAAGCAATGAATGACCTACGCAAGCAGGTAAAGATGAAGTTGCAGGAAAACAGCCAAAAGTATAAGCAATAGGTAGATCTGAAACGACGAGAGGTATAGCTTAATGTAGGGGATGAAGTCCTCGCACATTTGTGCAGAGAACGTTTTCCTAGGGGTGAATATAACAAACTGAAATATAAGAAGATTGGCCCCTGTAAAATTCTGCATAAATTTTCAGCCAATGCTTATGAATTAAAACTGCCTCCAGGGATAGGCATATCACCCATCTTCAATGTGGCAGACTTGTTTCCATATACTTCCAGCCCTGAGGACGACAGTACATCACGGCTTACATGAGACACACATGAAGGGAGCGAGACTTGGATGAGACAAATGCCTTCAGCTCAGCCCCTTGAGATCGAGAGGATCCTCAACAGTTAGGTGGCCAAGCGAACTCAGCGGAAGGAATACCTACAATATCTGGGCAAGTGGAAGAACCATCCCATTGAAGATAGTTCATGGCTTGATGCTAGACAAATCCAACAAGCAGGCTTTTCAGTCAAAGAGCTCATGGACCGGAGCCATGAATTTTTCTTACCCCGGGAGCCTGATGTAGGAGCATCCAACTGAGGGTACTATGGCCAAGTGTTTAGTCTCAACTAAGGAGAGCAAGTTCATTATCATTTAGTTTCATTTACATTTGTTGATCAAAACAGTATTTAGGAACTTGTTTTGTTTTAAGTTATTAGTTAAGTGGCATTTAGGAACAACACGGTTAGATGAAGGTTGTTACAACCACACTGCCTTGTTTTCTTTTTATTTATTTTACAATTGTATTTCATTTAGAAAAAAGAAAAGAAATAATATATATTCCACAAAGCAAGAAAACTCGAAAACAATTATCAACTGTGTAACTACAGATGTAACTGAGAGTAGTTTTAGAAACTGTATCGAAACAATACAAAAGCAAATGTATCACATTTTGAAAAGGGTTCGATATACTAGCACAGGAAGATAATACAACAATATACAATTTTCAAAACCTGAGCATTTGAATCCATTTGTTATAAATAGTTCGTGAGTTATTTTCTTTCTCTTTCCTCTAATTACTACATGTAACAATTAGATAAAGATGTACATTTCTCTATTACCATAAATCCTTCCAAACAAGCAGAGACACGGTTTCAGAATTCAAATGACAAAATAAGAGACACAACATTATTGGGAAAGCCAAATATGTGGTTCTAGCAACAACATAAATTCCAGATGTACGAGTGCAAGCAACAGTCACAGAAACTAGCCAACAAACAAAATCATTGAAGAATGCATACACGACAGAGGTAACCATGATCATTTAAAAAAGATTTTCTTTTTCTCTTTATAGAGAAACTAACGATAACATTGGCACACAAAAGTTACAATTGTAAGGTGCTTGAGACCCACAACAGCAAGGTCAAATAATTTCCCTCTTCAGAAAAAAAGTAAACAACAAAGTTAGGGTTTGAAACCCTGAACAGCTGCAGCGCTGACAAAGAAGGAGAAATTACGTACAACTGGGCCCGAAGGCCATTTGACATCAAACAACAGATGGAGGCACCAAAATCCCTTAGTTACTAACCTAACGACCGACTACACTAGAGAAGGAATTGATGAAGGAAACCCTCAAACAAAAAGACTGTAACAGGGAGCGACCCTACCAATTCCGTTTGGGAAGAAATCCGAACAACGGTCCAACCAGGAGCCGTCCCCAACCTGCAAAGAGAAAACAGAAGCGTATTAGCGTTGACATTCCAAAGACTATGGGACCAAACAACGAACAATGAGGGAAAGAACCCCAACTGAACTTGCTAGGAGGTTAGACAACGCCATAGGAATGAACTTGCATTTGGGTCACAGCCATAAGAGGGAGCCCTGCTCACGAGGAGCGACTACCATTAATACTTAAGTAAAGCTGAGTAAGTTAACTATAACATGGAAGGAAAGGCTCACCTTGCCAAAGCTGAAGGAAGCTGAAGAAAGGGTCCATTGTGACCACAACCTGCAACCATAGGAAAAATTATCAACAAATCAGCCAGAGAGATAGCCACACAAATAACCAGAAACACCTCTGAAGAATCCAAGCAGAGCGAGATAAGACAACAGTAGAAAGAGAAGTGACTATGAAGAAGAGTAAAAGGCCACAAAGGAACAGAGTGAACCCTCTCACGAAGTCAAAAAAGCCACCAACATAGTAACCAGGCAAAGTTGACCTGGTAGTAGAAGAGGAAGAGCAGACGGAGTTGTCCAACCACCAGAGGAAGGAGTCCATAACCAAGCATGGGTAGAGCACTAGTTGCAAGTTCGTTACAGTCACAGGCATACCAATGAAAAGAGTCTTCACCACAAGCCAAGAGGAAAAAGTGCTAAAGTGCAGCGTATGCGAGGGTTAGGGTTTAGCTGAACAGTGGGAAGGAGAACCCGAGGAAAGGACATCAATCCTCTCACCTACCAGTGTAACAAAAATAAATACTATCATCAACACAACAAAATATCTATGTTAATCAACTGAGTACTATTAATTATAATTACTTTGACCTGATCCTTATGTTAAGCATTGTTTAATTAACATTAATCTCCCAGCAAAAGGTTGGTCCCATCATTAAGGCATGGGTTTCATGCTTGAGTCATCATTTTTTAGGTCAAAGTCCCCATTGAGGACTTCTAGGATTTATTCTGAGTCTATAGAGTCATTATACTTTTAAACAGAACCTTCTTGGGCTTTTGAATCATGTAAAAAGGTTGAGTATTGAGTCAAATGTAATTTATGTATCCTCCACACTAAGTCGGCCTAAGGACCTCAATTGAACCTCCCTTGAAGTCTATAAATAGAAGCAATTCGAATTCATTTGGAGCATCTCATCTCAAGCTAGTTAGATATCTCTAAGGAAGCCGAAGAAGTGCGAAGCGGGTCTAAGGAAGCTAAAGGAAGTGATAGTTGAGTGGAGTCTAAGGAGAAGAAAAAAACAAAATTTTGGTGCCTCTCTCTCTTTGTTTCGTGCCCTAGTTTGGGAGATCGAAGTCTTCCAATTTTTTGCTGATGTCAGAAGCTGCTACATAGTTGAAGTTGCTGGAAAAGAGGTCAAAGATATGGGAGGCTGACTTGGTGTGGAGGGAAGGTTTGATCTTTGTCTAGGTTGAAGAGTTTCAAAGAATACTATTGAAAGGAAAATAATTTTGATTGGGTTTTCCCCTCCAAGGGGGTTTTGCCCTAACATAGTGCCTATGTGTGGTGTCCATTGTTTTATGTTCTTTTGCGTAGGTAATTTCTTGATGAACTAAAGAAAGAAGATATAAAGAAAACTTAATAAGCAGCCAAGAACATCACAAGTCGTTATCAAGTATAAGAATTTTTTTCTGCCTTTCTGATTTTCTAACACTTGGTTCTCAATTTTCAATAATTTATGTTAATTAGAGTGTACAATCACAAATTTGACAATTTATGTTAATTAGACTATGAGTTTTGATGAGGTGTTTCCATGGTCCATTAATGTGTTGTCAATGAGATCTAAATATAGAAATGGTCAAGTTCATGTATTATAAATTGATATCATGAAAAAAACTTTAGTATGAAGAGAAGAATACGAAATAAAACCACTGCTTGTTATGTCTTTCTTATGTTAATTCTTAATATTTATTTTGTCTTAGGTTAATTGTTAATATGATGTCAAAGCAAATTTATTTTTAAATAAAATTTTAATAAATTCATGATTGTAATTCATGAAAAGTGAAATATAAAGATAAAAAAAGATCTCTTATTGGTTGATGATGAAAATATTTGTTCAAACAATAAAATCAGAAATTAACCAAAAAGATTATGTTGCAAATTTTGGGTTGATGTAAATGACCCTTTTTAATATATCTTGGAAATGATTTCATTAAAATAAAGTCACATTTCTCTTAATTTTGTGTTGATGTAAATGGACTTTTAAAAAAAATATATATTGGAAAATATTTATGCATGTCAAACCTTTGATGAAAGAGAGTTAAAAGAAATGATTGATTTTTTTAATATCTTTATTAAAATTATAAACTTCATTCTTTGCTCTTTAAATATTTTAGATTTATTTGATCAAAATGCATGTTGGACATTGATCTACATTAGTTTCCAAGTGGACATTATCATAGAGCATGCCTTTCAGTGGACTTTATCCCGAGTTATGATAAGCTCCGTTTTCATAAAAGAGCCAACATAACAGGAGAGCAATCAATTAAAAAAAACTCAATATGGATTAAGTTGTTATTTCATTTCACAGGCCATTGTTTGAAGACATTTATTAATAACAAAACCCTCTTGTTTCATTTATCGAATTTTCCCACCTAGGCGCACACGTTGGTCGAGTTATAACCCAATTTTCCTTCTCCAGTCATGTACTGTGCTTTAGTTATGGATTTCCCTCTCACTGGTGCAGGAATCTCAAGCGACCGATGATTACATCTTTAAACAATGTATGTTTTGGTGACTCAAATGCTTTCGCCCATCCATTATTATGGAACTGGATGTGCGGGATCAGGGAGCTGAATAAAATGTTTCAAGCAGTTACTGATTACATCTTTAAACAATGTATGTTTTGGTGACTCAAATGCTTTCGCCCATCCATTATTATGGAACTGGATGTGCGGGATCAGGGAGCTGAATAAAATGTTTCAAGCAGTTACTTTTGCACATATATACAAGGAGCAAAACGTTGTGGCAAATGTTCTTTTGAATTGGATCATCACTATTACAAGGGTAAGTTTCATTATAAAGCTTATTATCTGGGTGCACTTCAAAGTTCAGGCATGATCCCTTATAGTTGAAACTATTTACTTGCTGGTCATAGATGAAGTGAAGGATAATATTTATATTAATATTGTGTAATTATGATGTAGTATATAGTTTATATGTTTTTATTTTATTTTATTTTATTTTATTTTTAGTTTTGGACAACCATATGAGACATATCCATTTATTGGGTAATGTTGTTTATTGGATCTTTATATTCATGATCATGATGATATATTTTCAATATCAGAGTTATGTAAATAGGTTTTGTTTTAATTGAAAATTTGTTGATTTTTCTTTTTTGGAAAAAAGTTTTGCCGTGATAGAGTCTGCAACAGATGTAACAAGTTGTTTTGTGGCAGGCCATATATTTTTCACAATTAATTCTACATCAATCAAGTCGCTTCATAATGATAAGCCAGAAATAATTCGAACATTCTTCATGCAATTTTTCATTATCACAAGATCTATGGAGTTAAACCAACCATACAATAAGTGGCTTTACATGGTTTGGCCCTAACACTCTTTTATTTAATAATGTGGAACATTTTCAACTCTAGTATAATATAAATTATAATTGGTAAATATAGGTAGAACATTAAAACATTTATTAATGGTATATTTTATATTATTTAAATAAACAAATTAACTAAATTATAATGCTCAATTTCTATTTAATGTATTTGAGTCAGCCTGTAACGTACTTGTCAAAAGAATAAAGAAAAGAATTATTATTATTATTGTTATGACTTATTAAGCATGGGTTTCATACTTGGGTCATCATGTTTTAGGTCAAAATCCTTAGTGAGGACTTCTAGGATTTATTCTAAGTCAATAAAGTCATTGTACTTTTAAAGAGACTATTTTTGCACTTTTGAATTATGTAAAAAAGGTTTAGTATTGAGTCAAATGTAATTTATGTATCCTCCACACCAAGTCGGCCTAGAAGAGATCAAGTCGGCCTAAGGAAATAAATTCGATCTCCCATGAAGCCTATAAATATAAGCAAGTCAAATTCATTTGGAGCATCTCATCTCAAGCTAGTTTAATATCTCTAAGGAAGCTGAAGAGGTGCGAAGTGGGTCTAAGGAAGCCAAAGGAAGTGCAAGTTAGGTGGATTCTAAGGAGAAGAAGAAAAACGAAATTCTGGTGCCTCTCTCTCTCTCTATTTCACGCCCTAATTTGGGAGATTGAAGTCTTCCAAGTTTCGCTGATGCTAGAAGTTGCGTGATGCCAAAAGCTGCTACATAGTCGAAGTTGCTAGAAAAGAGGTCGAAGATCTGGGAGGGTGACTTGTTGTGGAGAGAAGTTTTGGTTTTTATCTAGGGTGAAGGGTCTCAAAGAATACTATTGAAAAGAAGATAATTTTGACTGGGTTTTCCCCTTGAGGGGGGTTTTTCCTTGGCATAGTGCTTAAATATGGTGTCCATTGTTTTATGTGCTTTCGCTTTGGTAATTGCTTGATGAAATAAAGAAAGAAGATATAAATAAAACTTAATTAGAAGTCAAGAACATCACAAGTAATTATCAAGTATAAGAAAATATTTCTTCATTTCTGATTTGATGAGGCGTTGTCATGATTTATTAATGTGTTGTCAATGAAATCTAAATATAGAAACTGTCAAGTTCATGTATTATAAATTGATATTATGAAATAAATACTTTAGTGTGAAGCAGAAGAATATGATATAAAACTATTTTTCCACTTGTTTTGTCTTGCTTATGTTAATTCTTAATAGGGTATCAAAGCAACTTTATTTTTAAATAAAGTTTTAGTAAATTCATGATAGCGATTCATGAAAAGTGATATAAGGATAAAAGAAGATCTCTTATTGGTTGACGATGAAAAGATTTGTTCAAACAATAAGATCGGAAATAAACCAAAGAACCTACATTGCAAATTTTGTGTTGATGTAAATGACCCTTTTTAATATATCTTGGAAATTATTTCATTAAAATAAAGTCACATTTCTCTGGATTTTGTGTTGATGTAAATGACCCTTTTTTATAAACATATATTGGAAAATATTTCTGCATGTCAAAGCTTATTGGGTGAAATAGAGTTAAAAGAAAATACTGATTTTTTTATATTTTTATTAAAATTATAAACTTTGTTTTTGATTTTTTAAATTTTAGATTTATTTTTATCAAAGTGCATGTTGGACATTGATTTACATTAGTTTCCTAGTGGACATTATCATATAACATGCGTGCATGTGGACTTTATCCAGAGTTATGATAAGCTATGTTTTAACAAAAGAGCCAATATAACATGAGAGCCAACATTAAAAAACAAATCTGAATATGGATTAAGTTGTTATTTCATTAAGTGGAATTTCAGATTCTTCCACAGGCCTCTTTGAAGACATTTATTAATAACAAAAACCCTCATTAGGGGAATTTTGAGGTCTAAAATGGACCTCCTAAGGAAATTATAAAATAATACTGGAAATAATCAAATAAAATTAGATTATATCATCAAATTTTAGAGAGAAATAAGAAAAACCTACTTTTCAACTCGTATTTTCAATTTATCTCCATATGGGTGTACTCAAATTTCGAGTGGGAACACTCGTTGGATGTAGAATTTGATTTCTCATCCAAGGAGTACCCATTTTGCATGCTTTCAATGGACCTTGCTACATGAAAAATGAGAGATACATGAAAAGCATGATTGCAATAATGTTTTTTCATGTATTTCTCATTTTTTCGTGTATCAAGATCCATCAAAAGTATGCATCATGGGTACTCTTTGGATGAGGAATTAAATTTTGCATCCAATGAGTACTCTCTCTTGAAATTTGAGTAAGACTTCAAGGAGATAAGTGCAATACAAGTTGAAAAATGTAGTTTTTATTATTTTATTATTTTTTAATGTTTTAACATTTTTACTCAAAAAATGGTGATCATCCCCCATGGTTGACTTCATCATCTTGAATCCTATTGGTTCTTATAAAGTTTATTTGGGTTGTACATTTTTCATAGGAGGCTCATTTTAGACCTCAAAATTCCTCTAATGCTTGTTTCATTTATCAAATTTTCCCACCTAGTCACATAAGTTGGTCAAGTTATAACCCAATTTTTCCTCTCCAATAATGTACTGTGCTTTAGTTATGGATTTCCCTGTCACTCCCACAGGAATATCAAGCGATCGACCCATGGTGAAGTACATGCGAATACATAAAAGGTACGTGGAAATGGAGTGAAGAATGATCTATTCATTATTGGAATGCTATTTTGTGCATTGGGGTGTCTTTTTTGGATAGTTTAATTCCTTGAAGTGGTAATCCCTAAAAAGAGTGGAAACTAAACCCCATTTCATTCAGAGTAACTAAACCAATTAATCTACACCTCATAAATATATAGCCTTATTATCCTAGCTATCCTTTCTTCTAACTTTATTTGACAAGATAAATTAATGTTGGCTCTCATGTAACAAAAAACTAGCCAAATCTTAAAGGTTATCTCTCTCTCTCTCTCTCTCTCTATATATATGATATACCTACCTTTTTCTTTGAGTTTTGCTGAAATGCATGTATATTGAATATTTGCGAGAGAATGTATATATTTTGTCGCAATTAGGAAGATATTGATGCTTGGTAGCCAAAGGCGTCGACATATTGTTCTTTTTCAAGACTTGAGGCTAGCAAACAAAAATCACCATGGCCATGATCACAAAGTTTTGTTGTGGTGTGGCTGTTGAATTTCATGGAGTACAAGACAATTCCTTTTTTTTCTTATCTTCTATGGTATTTGGCGTTGTAGAAACACAATTATCTTTGAAAATATATGTTTTGAATTAGAAATAAATTGCAATAATATTTTTACTTATTTAAGGGAATTTGGTCATGTGGCCCAAAATAGAATTATTAGAATTTTCAAAACTATAAAATTTATGGAAAACTATCCTGCAAGTTTCTGTGATGGGGTCACGAATCAATATGAATGCAGGTGTGGTGTACATATTTTGTTATATTCAGATTTAAATTATCAATTCGATTGGAATCGTATAACAAGGACAAATTTCATGGTTGGAGTTATAGCTCTTTTGGGTTTATTTTTTTGTGCCAGATGACTACATCTTTAAACAATGTATGTTTCGGCGACTCAAAATTCACTTTTGATTGGATTAATGATTGTTTTGCTTTCACCCATCCATTATTATGCAACTGGATGTGCAGGATCAAGGAGCTGAAAAAAATGTTTCAAGCGGTTACTTTTGCAAATATATAAGGAGAAAAATGTTGTGGCGGGTGCTCTTTTGAATTGGGCCATCACAATCATATGAGTAATATTTATTATAAAACTTATTATTTGGGTGCACTTCAAAGTTTAGGCATGATCCCTTATAGTTGAAATTATTTACTTGCTGGTCATAGATGAAGTGAAGGATGATAGATACATTAAGATTTTGTTATTATGATGTAGTACATAGTTTATATGGCCTTTTTATTTTTATTTTTATTTTTTTGACAACAATATGAGACATATCCATTTATTGGGTGATGTTGTTCATGGGATATTTATATTCATGATCATGATGATATATTTTCAATATCAGAGTTATGTAAATAGTTTTTTTTAATAGAAAGCTTGTTGATTTTTCTTTCTTGCAAAAAAGTTTTGTTGTGATAGAGTCCATAACAGAGGTGACAAGTTGTTCTGTGGCACACCATATATTTTTCACAATTAATTCTACACCAATCAAATCGCTTCCTAACGATAAGAAATAAATAATTCAAATGTTCTTCATGGAATTTTTCATTATCATAAGATCTAAGGAGTTAAACCAACCATAATATAAGTGGCTTTGCATGGTTTGACAATAACACTTTTTTATTTAATAATGTGGAACATTTTCAACTGTGGTATAATATAAATTA
>APFE030869194.1:0-11612 GCA_000404065.3 Pinus taeda | reverse complement strand
AGCTATAGTGCATGCCCCTTCAATATATGTAGTTACACCATGTAAGTGTCCCATAGGAATAATCTTCTGCTGGTTTTCCATTCACATCTAAATTGGGTACCACTGTAGTGCTGACTTTCCCATTCTTTCCTAGGTCTATTTAAGCAAAAAATTCACTTCTGATCCTAAATATAGGATCACCTGGTCCATTTCAAATTCTCCGATTTGTGCAGACAACCTCATTTATTGACCAATCCTCTTCTTACATTTGTCTACTTTATGCACTGCACACTGTTTAGGTAGCGGTTTATCCTTACCAGCACAATTTTCTATCAACTCTTGCAGTCCCTTTACTGCTTTCTAGTCCCATAGGAGCTTCATGCAAGTTTGTAAGAAGGATGTTAACATTGAAGGATTTGTTTCCTACACACTAATGACTTCTTCAGGCTTCTCCATTCATGTACTCTGAGCCTTTGATGTGGAAGCTCATGAATTCGCGAAGCTGCTCTTCACTTCCATAAAAGTTTCCTTTTCCTTATTCAAATCGAATCCAGCATCTTTGTCAGTAGCCTTGTACACCCATATATTTTCTTTTGGTTATTTCCATGCGGCTTTATCTTCCCCGGTAGCTATACCACTTTACATAACGATATTAACGCTGGGCCCATCTTCGCGTAGTTCGGTTCTCATCATCTAGATGTTCTGAGTGGGTTCCTCAGTCTTATTCTCTTGCATCTTTGTGATGAGCATGGGACAATCCTCTATGACGTGATCAAATTGTTGGAAATATTGACAAGAGGGGTGTGTCAAGTTTTTACAATCTCATGCAAAGTGGCTTGGTTCTCCACAATTGTAACAAATAATCTATCTGTGACCTCTTCCAGCTACTCCCCCTCATCCTCTTCCTTGTCACTGGAATCCTCCATGCGCTGCAACTGCACCTTGATCCTACTAAGGATGTTTCTCAGCCTGTACCCTATATCTTGGGGCTCTGTCCATTATTAATTCATTGCTTCAGAAATTGCGATCATCATGGCCCACATATTTACAAAAATTTCCGAACAGTTGTTGGGGAGTCTGTACAAACCTCTGCAATAGATGGAAATTATTTGTCGAATGTTTTCATGTTACCTAGCAGATAATGCACCATGGTACCACATCAGTACTCAATCCAATGGTATTTTCTGGCTTCAGGGGATATGACCTCCCCCAATTAGATAATTCTAATACGTCGAGCAATGATCCTTATCATGACCATGACCTTTTCACTTTAAGCACCATACTTCCACATGGGTCTCATTCTGGACCTCCTTTCCCTTTTTCAGATCTTACAAGTCCATATATAGGCTAGCCAACTGTGACTGAATCGCTGCACTCCCAGATTCATATCCTAAATAGGCGAAGCCTCCAATTTCATAGCAATCTCCAATGTTTGATCCTGCAATCCAAATTTTTGTTGTGACAATGATAATCTAAAATGAGGTAACAACGAAGAAATATACCAATCCTTATGTTGCTCATATGAGATCTTCAGGTTGGCCTATTGTAGCAAAAATTTCAACCATTGATCAAAATCCCATGCAAATTCATTTACCTCCTGCTTAATTTATTTGACCTCAATCATAGATTGGGCTTGAGACTTAGGCTTTCTAAATTCATTATTTAGGGCATCTTTGGTGTCTTCCAACGAAGCAGCTAGATGAGTCGTACTATACTTAATATACCAACTCAACACCCTATCTTTCAATGTTGTTACTAGCTGCACTTTCTTCAGATCATCATCCGTTATGTGCTATGATTTCCACATAACATCTGCTAAAAACCAGAATGAATCATGGTCCTCTGTCCCCATACCCTTGAATATGGGTATTTTCATAGTGTTTGCTATACTAAATAGTAGAGGTGGAGGTGTAGGTGTGTGAGGTTGAGGTGATGGCAGAGGTGGAGTGGATGGATGTGGTATTCCCATCATACACTGAGCTCTCATCTGCGGAGCACCTCGAGGCATCTTTAGAATATTACTTTCTTCGTTGCTATTAGATGCTCCCAAAAAAGGACTGTACTCAACACTGAAATCTAGATTTCTTCTGAATGGTCTCCCACTTTACATAGCTCTCGTCGAGTCTCATCTAAACATCAATTTAATGGCGTAACCAGTTTCTCACACAATAGCATCTTAATCCAAGTTTTTAGAGACTTCAGATACTTACCTCTTGGTCCCTTGATCTCAATCACACACTGGGCTTGAGACTTAGGCTTTCTAAATTCATTATTTAGGGCATATTTGGTGTCTTTCAACGGAGCAACTAGATGAGTCGTACTATACTTAATATACCAACTCAACACCCTATCTTTCAATGTTGTTACTAGCTGCACTTTCTTTAGATCATCATCTGTTATATGTTGTGATTTCCACACAACATCTGCTAAAAACCAAAATTGATCATGGTCCTCTGTCCCCATACCCTTGAATATGGGTATTTTCATAGTGTTCGCCATACTGAATAACAGAGGTGGAGGTGTAGGTGTGTGAGGTTGAGGTGATGGCGGAGGTGGAGTGGATGGATGTGGTATTCCCGTGATACCCTGAGCTCTCATCTGCGGAGCACCTCGAGGCGTCTTTAGATTATTAATTTCTTCACTGCTATTAGATGCTCCCAACAAAGGACTGTACTCAGCACTGGAATCTAGATTTCTTCTGAATGGTCTCCCACTTCGCATAGCTCCCGTTGAGTCTCATCTAAACATCAATTTAATGGCATAACCATTTTCTCACACAATAGCATCTTAATCCAAGTTTTTAGAGACTTCAGATACTTACCTCTTGATCCCTTGAGAAGCCAGTGTTCAACTTCGCTATAACTGACAAATGTATCAATCACAAACTCAGTAATAAAGATACCCAAAATACTATCGATCCAGTAATCAACAACCTTCGTGATCTTGTTCTCCGATCCTTCTAGTCGCCTCACTAGCTCTGGGGTCCACATAATAAGATTATCTAGCTTCCAGGTAGGTTGACCATCCGCCAATTTAGCCAACCATTCATACAATGCACATGGAAAAGAGAAGAAGAAAATTTCATGTTCCTCTCTAGACAGGTATCTCTACAACCACTCTTCTTTCTATAGACACAGATTCCTGGTTTTTTGGGCTGCAAACTTGTTCAACTTCCGATCTATCCACTTTTAGATCTCCTTCTTAGCAGGTATGTACTTATGCCACATCACACATTCCGCAGATATATCTCAGTCTCGAAAACAAAACCATTTGTTGGCTTGAGGGGGCTTGGACCTAGGTTCAGAGTTTGCTGCGCTAACTAACAAAACCCTACACTACCAACCCTTTCGGAAACAACCCACGTAGTGTAGGCTAAAGTCTCACCTGAGGCAATATTGGGGGATGTTAGAACTAGGTTTTTGAATCCAAAGGCATATGTGATGTGTTTATGTCAAACTTAGGGCTTTATCTCGACCTTCGCAAAACCTAACCCTTAAAAACAAAAATTACAACAACTAACAATTAGCAGATCTAAATCCTTTGCTCATTGCGCTAAACATTCGTAACATCATGTAAATAAACAGATCCACTTCTTCACGCATCTATTAAGTACTTTTTCATATTAATTGCATTCAACAGATCAATAATACATTAAATTTAGGGATAAAAAATAATACACAGATACATAGATAATTCTTTAAAACAAGCGTTTATTATGCTTATATATTCAATTACATTCCTTTCCAATCCTGCGCACATAGTTGCAGGGGCCCGAGCACTTCACTGTGGACTTGACAAGGTCTCTGTGCACACAGCTGTAGGAGCCTTCCCCTTTGCCTAAGTACAAAAAATAGACCCAAATCTTGCACTTCTATGCTCTTACTTAGATATGATATCTATATGACTCTTCTACGAATCCTTTTTATATCCTTATTCATTACAATACCATGGTCCATGAATTGTTGAAAATAGTAACAAGAAATGATAAAATTAGAATCTAGAATATTCCAATTTTAATTTGTCCTGGAATTAAAATTGAATTTAGTCTCACCAGCTGCTTGGAAATAATTAATTCATTATGGATTAATTAGTTGGAAAAATTCAAGTTAGAAGTCTTTCTGAAGTCATGGAAGAGTTATCCCTTAAATTAAGGATATATCCCTTAATTAAGGAGATAAAATTGAGTTATATTTAGTTAGCTCAGTTTACTGAGTTAAGTCCAGTTAAATTAGTTCCAAACTATTTGAGGAACTAATTGCGAGTTATCAGTTAGTTGATGCATGCATGCATTCAACCAGTGTACTCCAAATAACTGAAGATTCCCTCATCAGAAACTCATGCATGTCTATTCTGAGAAATACCTAGTTGAGCTTAATGTCAAGGACATTGTACTATCAGTTGCATGTGTTTTCCTATAAAGGAAACTCATGCATGAAATCAAGGTAAGGATCCTTGAGGATTGTGCAGTTTTACAGGGTGTGAGATCAGTGTGAGAGATCAGTGTTCCACTTGGTAACAGGAGGATCACCCAGGAGAAAATATGCAAGGAAATAGGAGCTTGGAGGTTAGAGAGGAAGGCTTGTGAGAAGCTTTGACTACCTGTGAGAATCTAGTAGGATTGTACCGAGAGCTGGCTAGATGTGAGAGCTAAGGCTTTGTATAATTCTTATGTATTTCCACCTTGTATGATAAGACAGATAGTGGGGTTTTTAGTTGAGGCTTTCCCTTGAGTATTTTCTGTGTTTCATGTGCATTGATTCTTCTTATTTTGGTTATATGTGTTCAACTTGATCTTGCTCAATATTTAAGCTTCCACAAAGAACATTGATAGTAGAAGTAGATTATAGTATTTTGGTTTGGTATATTGCATTATTGGGTTAATCTATAGTCAGATTTTCTACATAGGTCTCAGAGGGAGATTTGTAGAGAATCTACATAATTTCTGCATGGTATCAGAGCTAGCTAATCTGTAGAAATTTCTACATGGTATCAGAGCTAGTTGATCTATAGAAATTCCTACATGGTATCGGAGCCAGGTTTATCAAAGAAGTGAACAGTATACAGAGAAGAGAATTCGAAGTTTTAAGTTCAAGGTTGTAGGTGCAAATCGAATTCTTATCATACTTCAAGGTTGGCCAATGACATTCTATGGCTTGAGACTCAAGTATGCCTTGGAAGGCAACTCGAATTACATAGCATGGAAATATCGCATGGAGGTTGTACTAAAAGACAACAACTTAAAGTATTTCATTGATCAAGAAATCCCAAATCCAGGTTCAACTAATGCACAAGAGTTGGTTGAGTGGAAGAAGTGTTTGGCGAGGGCAAGACAGACCATCCTTGAGGGAGTTCGAGACCATATTGTCTTGAGTCTCCATGGGAAGGATACTCCATATTCAATGTGGAAGACATTGAAGGACCTCTACCAGAACAATAGCGACCAAAGGAAATTTGTGCTCAAGGATAAGCTTCAAAGAATCAAGATGGAGAACGATGATACTATTTCCACACATTTGAACAAGCTCACCACCTGTAGAGATGAGCTTGGAAGTGTGGGAATAACTACTACCGATGATGATATGGTGAGCCTCGCTCTCCTTGGCCTTCCAAAGAGTTGGAATAGCTACGAGGACTCTGTGAATGGAAGGGATAAATTGCCAGATTGGGAACGACTGTGGTCAGATCTCATGCAGGAGGAGATCAAGAAGAGAACTTGAGATGGTTCTTCATCCAAGGATGATGATGAAGAAAATATGGCCTTAGTGATTAAGGCAAGGAAAGGGAAGGGGAAGGATTCCAATTCCAAACCAAATTCTTCTCATGGAGGGAAGAAGGTTGACAAGTCTAAAATGAGATGCTTTAATTGTCATGAGATGGGTCATTATGTGACTAATTGCCCATTGAAGAAGTCCAAGAAGGGATCGTCGGAAGGATCCGTAGATGAGGCATTAGCCTCTTAGTTTGATATGGACTTTAGCCTCATCACATGCATGTTTTCATCGATGATGGGTGTGTTTGTTATCTTAACAATGGAGCTTCATTCCACATGACCGACGATAGAAGTTTATTCAGTGCCTTGGAGGAGAAAGACCTCAAGATGTGCATAGAGATGGGTGACGACAAAAGGCATAATGTTTTAGGAGTGGGCACGATTGCTTTTCAGAGGGAGCATGGAGATCCTATCACCTTGATAGATGCGAAGTATGTACCTGGACTAAAGAAGAACTTGGTATCAGTCGCAATGTTGGAGGACAAAGGCTACGATGTTGTCTTTAGTAAGGGAAAGGTTTTCCTTAGACACACCACCACGAGATAGGTGAAATAGATCAGTTCACGAGTTAAGAACCTATATTCTCTTGAGGTTCAAGATGCATGAAAAGCCTTGAGGAGGAAGGAAAATGTTAGAGACTTGGTGGTTGAGAGGGAGAGTAAATTACCTCTTAACATGCAACCCCAGAAGAAGTCTCAGACAATTGTAGAGGAGCCACAATTGGAGAAGTGGGTAGAGGGATCACATGCAGCCATACCTATAGGTGTGAGGTGGGGTGATGTGAAGTAATAGTCTCAAGAAGGCTGAAATTGGGTAGGGTCCATTGAGAGGTTTTATCTCATGGATCGTACCTTGCTACGGGAGCCCAAAGTACATAGTAGTGGGAGGAATCAGTGGGATTGATGCAGTCAGAGATCAAAGTGATAGAGGCTAGAGCAGTTAGATACTGAAGAGCACAGAGAAGGACTGACAATAGTGCAGAAAGGCAGAGTCAGCAGAAGTGCAAAATTTTCAGTTGACAGAGGCAATAATAGTCAGAGACTTTGATGACAGATGCATCGTACTGATTCAAGTTGGATGTTTTTTTTTTCTTTGTTTCTGGGGTTGCTGGAGCAACAACACTAGAGAGAAGTGTTACATGCATAACAGTCCAAATGTTCATGATCGAGATTGAGTTAAATTCCTTTCTTGTTGAGAGGGAGTGTTGAAAATACCAACAAGAAATGATAAAAATAGAATCCAGAATATTCCAATTTTAATTTGTCCTTGAATTAATATTGTGAATTAAAACCGAATTTAGTCTCTCCAGCTACTTGGAAATATTAATTAATTCATTATGGATTAATTAGTTGGATAAATTCAAGTTAGAAGTCTTTCTGAAGTCATGCAAGAGTTATCCCTTAAACTAAGGAGATATCCCTTAATTAAGGAGATACGATTGAGTTATATTTGAGTTGTAATTTGTTAGCTCAGTTTACTGAGTTAAGTCTAGTTAAATTAGTTCCAAACTATTTGAGGAACTAATTATGAGTTATTAGTCAGTTGATGCATGCATGCACTCAACCAGTGTACTCCAAATAACTGAATATTCCCTCATCAGAAACTCATGCATGTCTATTCTGAGAAAGATCCAATTGAGATAAATGTCAAGGACATTGTACTATCATTTGCATGTGTTTTCTTATAAATGAAACTCATGCATGCAGTCAAGGTGAGGTTCCTTGAGGATTGTGAATTTTTACAGGGTGTGAGATCAGTGTGAGAGATCAGTGTTCCACTTGGTAACAGGAGGATCACCTAGGAGAAATTGCGCCTGGAAATAGGAGCTTGGAGGGCAGAGAGGAAGGCTTGTGAGAAGCTTTGATTTCCTATGAGCATCCATGAGGATTGTACTGAGAGCTGGTTAGCTATGAGAGCTAAGGCATTGTATAATTCTTATGTATTTCCACCTTGAATGATAATACAGATAGTGGGGTTTTTCGTTGACGCTTTCCCCTGAGTATTTTCTATTTTTCATGTGCATTAATTCTTCTTCTTTTGGTTATATGTGTTCAACTCGATCTTGCTCAATCTTTAAGCTTCTGCAAAGAAAATTGATAGTAGAAGTAGATTATAGTATTTTGCTTTGGTATATTTTATTATCAGGTTAATCTACAGTCAGATTTTCTACATGGGTCTTAGAGCGAGATTTGTAGAGAATTTACAGAATTTCTACATGGTATCAGAGCTAGCTGATCTATAGAGAAATTTCTACATGAACCATGGGTAGGTCTGAAAAAAAATTGACTCTTAACAAAATAAGGGGCTTTAACCTTCCTAAAGCCCCTTTGACTCCTATCGACCTGCACTACTCATGCTCCACTCCTCAAAATGCAAAGAATTTACAATATTTGACAAAACTTTACATAATTTGACCCTAGGGACCCTGTCCCAACAACAAGTCTCCTAACGATGTTGCTATAGTCCTTGCCTTGGCTTGTAAAGCATCTCAACCATCACTCCTTGTTCTGCCTTCATGCTTTAGGGGGAATTTGGGGCATTTTGTATTGTCTTTTGATCTCTCTTGCAGGTACTTAGATGTAAAGAATAAGCAAGGAGTGAGTCTGGAAGCTAATGGATCGAAGCCATCACCAAAGGTTTGAACAATTAACATCAGAGAGAGGTAGGTTTCTCCTTCTTTATGTATTTTTAAACATAAGATAAGAAATTATACATTAGTTTATTCAATTTTTTTCTAGACCCACTCATTGGGCTAGAGAGATCGCCTTTGTTTGCAAAGGGGATTTATCTTCACAATAGTTCAACTCTTGACCTAATTTTCCTAGCCCTCAGCCTCTTGTTCCATCCCTAATAGACCAATGGATGATGCCATAATAGGCCTGTGACCTCCTCCATTGTTGTGACCTCCTTCATCCCTACTTAACTTCCTTCCAACCATTAAAACTTGGCCTTTCTTTCTCCTTGGCTGCAGTTGACTCCATAGGCAATTCCTAGACATCTTTAACCATGTTCATCTATCCTTCCTTTCTTCTCCCATGGCTCCTTTTTTTGCCTGCAACTAGGTCACTTATAGCCTCTCACAATAAGAATGATCTTTGATATTCTTGTTGAGAAGCCTCTAGTTCCTTTATTTATACTTGTCATTAAGTCCCTATGGAATCCCTCTTTTCCTTCAAGGTGGTTGAAAGTGTAGCTAGGTTCGGTCTTCATATGTACTCTTGATTCTTGTATATTGTATAATGAAAAATAAAGTTATTATTATTATTATTTTTGTAGCATGGGCTTTGTTATCACTCAAGATTTTTTTTTTTTTTGAAATTATGAGCATCAGTTTGATTCCAAAGGATTGATGTTAGTTTTGGTCTAGTCTTTCCTTGGTTGTTTTAGAGTCTAAGATCTAGAAAAGCATCTTGTTGGTATGGTAAAATAGGGTCATCACTCTATTCTTTCCTATCACTGGTCCAACATCACACATAAATTTCCATGTGTCAAACTTGTGTCAGGGTTTCCAAGCGCTATGAAACTGTCTAGGAGTTTTCGTAGCGCAAAACCTAGAATTTGCACTGGATGCACTACGAAATCGGGGATTGGTGCTGATTCATGTTAAATTTCACCTAGCTATCCAATCTATCAGAATCTATTAGTCTTACATCATCAATTGTCAGTCCATACACCATGCCTATCACATGCAACCGCTCATTCTCATTATTAGGTTCGTTAGGTGTCTTGGTACGCTCAAGTTTCAAATTTCAAGAAAAGGATACAAGTGTTTTCAGTTATGATTATGTTTGGGTTCATGCATGAGAAGCAAATTGAAAGGAATTTAATCAGAATTCTCTGAAGTTCAAGCGAGGCAGTTTCCTTGTTTATTTCAAGCGAGGCAGTGATCGATATTAAGACGGTGCAATCTCTTCAATCTTCGTTTTACAGGAATTCCATGGAGGTATCTAGAGAAAGGAAGGATCATAGGTCAGGCAGGTGTCTAAGGAATGAGCCTGAAGGCTTAGATATTCTCCTGAAGAACAATGAAGTTGAATGAGCTTTCAAACATGTTGGATGTTGGAGATTTTGTGAAAAACTTCAAGGAGGCCACGTGCAAGTCACCAAAGAATTTGCTCTCAATTTCACAGGATTGAATTTGAAGGTTGAGGTGCTTGAATTACCAATCTCTCCATAGGTCATATTTGCAGTCACTAAAATTCCAAGGGGACAAGAGAGGTGGTTCAAAAACTTTAAGTTTGATATGAATCCTTGCAAGGAATTCTTGAAGCCAGAGTTCATTGATCTAGACATAAATGAGTCAGTGCCCATGAGCTTTGTCAAGGATTCATATGCCAATTTACTTACCTACATACAAATATACTTCACTTGTTAGGGGAGGTATCATAAGGTGTATTCATATCACTTCAAGCTTCTGCTTCATTTCACTGGAAAGATATCTCTGGATTTGCCTTTCTATTTGTTTCGTAGCCTAGGCAAAATGTGTGACAAGGTTCAGTTGAAGAAGGAAGCCTATGAGATGTCGTTGTTTCATCATGGTTTAGTGAAATTGATCGTTTTGCATGAGCTCTAGAAAATAGATAGGGAATGGTCTATTTTCTTGTTTATGTCTGGCTTCAAGAATAAAACGGGTCTCAGCCCTCAGGCTACGAAGATTTCTTCACCAGCAGTTAGTCGGCATGAAGAAATAAGATAAAGGAGATTCATGAAATTGAAAGCTAGGAAACAGGTAAAGGAGCCCATAAGACCACTAGTAATCCAAGACACACCCCAACAGTCACAAAAAAGGAAAGGTCAGATCAAAGAGGGTGTACAATGTAGGAATTTACAGGGTAAGTTCCTCAGACAGAACACGAGAAGGACACCGCTCACAAACAGATCACAGATCAATACACCAGTATTTTGACGTGGTTAAAACCCTCAGAGAGGGAAACAGTCCACGGCCTGCGCCAACGTGGCTACTACAGGCAATTTATTAATAAAGAATGAAAATTTACATAAGCTTCTCTCATGCACGGTTAACCTACAAATGACCCTCCTGCGCTTTAAATAGAATTCATGGACCAATCGGGTGTCAAGCCACGGATCAAGTGTCGGTAATACCGAGGAGAGAATGAACCGTCGGATCACTACATATCGTGACCGTCGGATTGTAAGTTACAAAATGTACAACGGTAAAGAAACACACTTTACCTAACTCTATACCTAACTCTATACTAGACCAAGTTGAACTTAACTATCTCCTATGTGTCGGAATATCCTAACATCCCCCCTTAAGAACAACTTGGGATAGGATTGAAGGATTTACAAATATGACACAATAGGAGAAGGAAGGAGGCACTAGAGCCTATCCCCCCTTAGTGACAACTTCCAGAACTCCAAGCATATATCGAAGTTTAGTGAACTTCGCCTCTGTGAGAGCCTTTGTGAAGATGTCTGCAACCTGATCATCTGTTGAACAATATTGCACTTCAAGAACATGGTCATGAATGAGCTTTCTGATGAAGTGCATGTGAAGTTCAATGTGTTTGCTGCGCTGATGCTGAACTGGATCTTTGCAAAGCTGAATGGCACTTTGATTATCACACCAAAGTGTAGTCGGATGCTGCTGCTCAAAGCCCAATTCTGATAGGATCTGACGAAGCCACAAGGCTTCCTTACTAGCTTCCACGGCACCACGATACTCCGCTTCTGCTGACGAAAGAGAAATGGCAGCCTGTTTCTTACAAGCCCATGTAATAGGTCCTGAACCAAGAGTGAAGACATAACCGGCAGTAGACTTCCGATCATCAGGGTCACCAGCCCAATCAGAATCAGTGAAACCAACTAATAGAGGAGTTGCTTTGGCACTGTAATGAATCCC
>APFE030869178.1:67576-103498 GCA_000404065.3 Pinus taeda | reverse complement strand
AAAGGAGGTTTTGTCATTTGAATCATCCAAGAATTGTTCATTTATGTAATGTAAAGGAGGTTTCCCCCTCGAAGAGGCTGAATTCTAAGGCGTTGATCTATCTTTTCTATCTTTCCTTGAGCTGGTTTCATAACATAACAACATAACTAATATGTATTTTGCATAAATCAAAAGTCTTTGATTGCATCAAAGAGATAGCTATAAGTATAGTGTAATGATGTTTCCTACATAAGAATATAGAAGCTAGAAGATAAAGAGAGAAGTGAGAGAGCGAGAGTAGACTATTTTTAAAGAATATCCAAGTAATAAATGAACAAATAATTCCCTTTCCCTAGTAAATATGCTTCAAGTAACCAACCTTTTACAAAACAATTTAAAAAAATAAGGTCAATTAAAATAATTTTATGTGATATTAATAAAGAAACCCAATATGGGTTTGTAGTTATTACAAACTTCAAATCAAAAAATCCAATTTTTTCAATTATGAACTTATATCAATCATCTGTTGACTAACCAACTCGGGATGATTAAATAATTTCCACAATCAAATCGTATAGAGAAAACACCTTTGTAAAAATGAGTATGAGGATCATGCCCACAAAAAGCTTAGGCTACTAGGCATTTTCTCTGTAACCAAAAGGAAAAGTAGCTATAAATAAGAACATATAATAGATTTATTTTTAATATGGCTGCTAATTCTCCTCACCTATTCTATCTCAACATTAGGTACACATGCACAAGCGAAATGAGAATTTCTTTCTAGCATCACACAAACATTCAAATTGTGGCAATAAAAAACAATAATTCTAGTGAAGTATTTCTTCAACAATGCTACTACTCCAACAATGCCTTAAAATAGCTACAAGGTTTGCTTTAGCTAAAGCTTCAAATGGCATCCAAGATGATTTATGGTTTAGTCAACTTCAACATTTCATTGAAGGTGTCCCAAGGTTCTTCATGTCTGCAAAAAATGAAAAAGTTATGCTTTAAATTACTATATAGGTCTACTTCACAACACTTTCTATGTCTACTTCATAAGAATTTATCTAAGGTATGCTGCAATAATTTTCCAAGTGCTTCAAATGATTGTCGAAGAGAGGGTTTAAATTCTACTTCCAATAAGGCTTCAAAAAATGATTCAATAATTGCTACAATTTGTCTTCAAAGTTGACTCAAAAGATACTTTCAAGGTTCCCTTCCAAAATGGCTTCAAGTGTATGAAAAAATGCCTATGATCATGCTCTAATCGGGCTTTCAAACAACCCCAAAGTCTGTTTTCAAAATATGCTAGTTGGAATTGATTGAAACCATCTCCTAGATGCTTATATTGAATCATTGATTTCGGTTGTCTTTGTATAACATGCTTGGATTGACTTGATTTGGTGTTGATCCAAGTGGATATTGATGGCCACCCACCTATTCCACCTAGACCTCCAGTCAGTTTCATCTATTTCCTTGTTTATTTCATCATTTACTAGTTTTAGTCGTTTTTTGAAGCCTGAACTTCCGGAGCAATTTTGACCCCCTAAACAACATTTTTTTGAGGTCTGCAGCAGGACCATAGCCATAGGAAAGGGCCTATTGAAAATCATGTAGTAGTCATAGAGATATTTCCAACAAGGTATCGTACACGCCAAACAAAGATAATATGACCAAGTTACGACCCTAGGAAGTTTGCTGCCTAGCTAACCCCAATAGGGCCCACAAACTCTTGGCATTACATCTCTTGGGGTTAGGGTTTTGATTGTTTAGGGTTTTCTCTTATTTTTAGGCCCTTGAGCCTCATTGTAACACAATTCAGAGGCATGTAGCCACCACATCTCTTCTCAGAGATAGGTTACCATTGCCCGAGCTAGTTTATTTCCATTTTGTTTGTAAGCATATATAAGTATTCCGATAATAGTGAAATGAAGTGTTATTTATGCTGCATTTCTATATTTATGGTTATGTCTTAACTTTTTGTGTTCCTCTTTAAGTTTGGATCAGTGGTATCAGAGCAATATGCTATTTCTCTATTTTTCTTTGCATGTCCCCAACGAGGTCAGGGTATAAGGAGCTAGGGCTCAATCTAGTTGAACCTTTGCAAGACCAACCTCGCAAACCCCAATGACCTCCCATGGCAAAAGAAAAGAAAGACGAGGGGTAAGGAGATCCTTTCACAGGTGACACATCTTCATCCAACAACCACTCTAGAGGCGCCATTCCTTTCAAGGTACAAGTTATCTTTGATATTTGCATATTTGAGGGCGAGATAGATGTAGACACCATAGATAAATGGTTGAATCTATTGGAAAGATATTTTTTAGCTCATGACTTTTACTATCAAGAAAAGATTATTTTTTCACTTCTCAATGCTACCCCACACATCAAGGACCGGTGGGAAACCTACTCTAAACAAAAGAACGAGAGTGAATCCTCACTGTTATTGGTCGTACCCACTTGGGATTCTTTCCAAGATGCCATCAAGGAACAATTTTGCATGACCCAGGTTCAGCTGGGGTACATCACTGATGAGAAGGGTGTGCATGTGGACCTAGCCAAAATATAATTCATTTGGGATTGGCCAGCCCCAACCACTCTAATAGAGCTCCATAGATTTTTGGGTCTTACCAATTTCTATCACAAGTTCATGTTGGGGTTCTCTCATATCACTTGGCCTTTAAGTCAAGTCACCATGGGTGGAGCAAAAGAATTTTTTTTTTGGTTTGGAACCCAACAGAAGGCATTTTCCAAGTTGAAGCATCGCCTCTTCTCTACACCAGTGCTCACAGTACCAGACTTGTAGCAACCATTTGAGGTTGAGATAGAAGCCTTCGACTATGTTATTGGTGCAGTTCTTACTGAGCAAGGGAATCTAGTGGTTTACCACAGTGAGACATTTGCAGATATAGTCCAAAAGTATCCCACTTATGACAAATAAATGTATTTCATTTTGCAGGCATGTCATTAATGGAAACATTACATTATGAGAAAGGAAACAATCATCCACACAAACCACCGACCCCTGCAGTTCATACAAGCACAAGGGAAATTGCAGAATGATTTCCATTAGAAATGGTCCACCTACCTGCAACAGTTCCATTTGAAGATTAAGTACAAGAAGGACAACACCAATAATGTTGTAGACTACCTCAGTCGACAACCAGTGATGCCGTTGATCACTATGCTCGAATTATGTGGGCATGAGACTTTGGGGTGGCTGCATATTTACCAGAGCAATCCAAAATTCAGCAGCACATACCAGACACTCTTAGAAGGGAAGAAATTTCCAAATTTTCACCTTGAGGATGCACTGTTATGCCACCTGGGACACATATGTATTCCTTTAAGCGAGTGTGCCAAGATGATTTGGGCGACAAACTACAGTGGGGTCGCTATATATTTCAGAGTAGAGAAAACAGTGGTGGTATTACATAAGTATTTTTATTTGGCTGGAACTTCGTTGGGATGTTGGTAAGTAAATTAGATCTTGCACTGCCTACGCCATTGCCAAACCAATCATCAAAAAGTAAGTCCTATATACTCCTATACCTACTCCTAGTTGACCTTGGGAACTTATCTCCATGGATTACATGTCGGGCCTTCCTTCTACTAAGCACGACAATGACTTCATTTTTGTGGTCATGAACAGATTCTCTAATATGGCCATCATGGCAGCCTGCAAGAAGAGTATCACAATATAGGCCATTGCTAAGATCTTCTTTAAGTGAGTGTGGGTACACTTTGGGATCCCACATTCCATTTTCTCAAATCGGGACAAAAAATTCCTGAGTGCATTTTGGTCAAGTCTCTTGTCGATGTTGGATACAAAACTTACTAAGTCCACAACTTTCCATCCCCAAACTGATGGCCAAACAGAGGTTGTCAACATGATGATCGTACACATTCTGTGCATGTACAACTCGAAGCATCCACCCACATGGGATGAAAGTATCCCCTATGTTGAACACAACTATAACAGAGATATCCACAGCTCAATGGGCCACAACCCCTTTCAGGTAGGGCTGGAATTTCAACCATTATGTCCTATTGATGTGGCCATGCCATTTGTAGCCACTCAGGTAGATTCGACTCACATCCAGTTCGAAGCTGACAGGGCTAAAAACTTCATTGAGCTCATTTAGCACATCTACCAATAGGTCCATGATATATTGAACAAAGCCAATGCTAAGTACGAGAAGAGCCATGATCAACATCGAGTGTCGCACAAGTTCCAGGTGGGCGACAAAGTTTGGCTACATTTGCAGAAGGAGCAGCTTGTTGGACCCCACTGCAAGCTTCATCCGCTTCGATATGGGCCATACACCATCACCAATGTTGTCGGTGAAAATGCCTTCGAGCTCAACATCCCACCATTCTTTAGTTTGCACCTAGTGTTCAATGTAGACTGCCTTCTGCCATACTTTCCACCATTGTTGGACACATCTGACATTGCAAAAAAACTCACACCAACAAAGATCAAACCAGACTACATGTAACAAGCCACAATGGATCAACTCATGGACATGCAGATCAAGAACGCTCTCCAATAGAGGATCCAAATATATTGAGTTGTCAAAGCAGGCCAACTCCTTCACCAGGGCAAGTGGTTCACCAGGGACCAGGTTCAATAGAAATTTCCATACCTCATGGAGGCTTTGCTTGCAATGGGAACCATTACTTCCTAAGGGCAAGGGGGGAATGATCCAGGTGGATATTGGTGGCCACCCACCTATTCCACCTAGACCTCTAGTCGATTTCATCTATTTCCTTGTTTATTTCATCATTTACTATTTATTTTTAAAATTTGGGTCTTAAACTTCGGGAGCATTTTTGCCCCCCTAAACAACATTTTTTTTGAGGTCCACAACAATCCCATAGCCATAGGAAAGGGCCTGCCACAAATCTTGTAGTACTCGGAGAGACCTTTACAACAAGGTATCATATGTGCCAAACAGAGATAATATGACCAAGTTACGACCCTGGGAAGTTGGTTGCCCAACTAACCGCAACGGGGCCCACAAAATTTTGGTGTTACATCTCCTGGGGTTAGGGTTTTGGTTTTAAATTTAGGGGTTTCTCTTGTTGTTAAATAATATATAGGTCCTTGAGCTTCATTGTAACATAGTTAAGAGGCATGTAGCCACCACATCTCTTCTTAGAGATAAGCTACCATCGCTCGAGCTAGTTTACTTCCTTTTTATTTGTAAGCATGTTTTAGTATTATGATAATAATCAAATGAAGTGTTATTTTTGCTATGTTTCTGTATTTATGGTTATATCTATAATTTTTTGCATTCTTGTTTAAGTTCAGATCAGGTGTGGTGTGAGTGAGTTGAGTATTACTAACATCATTGTTCTAAGCTCGCTTTAAGGAAAAGGTGCAATATTTCATTTACTAAAAGCCTACTGGTAGGCATGGTAGAAGTGTCTAGCTCAGTATCCCACCGCTTTTATTAGAACCTGTTGGCATTATGGTGTTCATGGTTCTAGCTAGCTGATGTTGGAAGTGGTTATATGATGGAAACTAGCTTGTGTTGGTATTGATGTCAACCCTATGTAGTATAGTTGATGTATTGATGCCATTCTTGTAGCATGGTTGAAATTGGTTGTGTTGGCATTGATGTCAACCTTGATGTAGGATGATGGAAGTGATTTAGTCTGATGATAACTCATATGCTAGAGATGGTTATGTTCTTGTTCATGACCTAGAGTTGGAATTATTATCTAGTGCAGGAACTGGAGGATGTCTCATTGCAGTAGTGTTTTGGCTTGATGATGATGTTGCAAATGTGCTTCAGTGTTGTTCAAAGGTGTTGCATGTTGTGTAGGTGCCAGAGGAGAGTAGAGGAATTTTGGCACCTAGGTCAACTCTTATTTGTTGGCTTATATGAAAACTTAGTAGTGGCACTTGGGAGACATGTTTGATACATTTATGAAGGTGTCACAAGGCTTATCAAAGGTTTGGAGGCATGTACAAGAGTTGATGAAGATGAGAAAATAGTTGGCAGAGGTTCTGGCTGATGGTTCATTTTTTTTCCTATACTTTTCCCTAGTTGCCTGGAGGTAGGCTTGTGCGTGAAACTAAGGGGCTTCAGCTGAAATTATCCACGCTTGTGTGTGCAGATAGAACTGAGATATGACCTTGTTGTATGTGCCACTGAGCCCATTGACAAGATATACTCAAGATTCGTCAAGCACATTAGGTGTATTTCGACTTGGTACTTGGAAGTTTCTATACTGATTGAAAAAGGTCAAAATTGGTTGATAAAGTCCTCCAGTGGGTGTAAATATGTTAAGTGCACAATTAGTGGTGATAATGGTTGGATTTCATCAATTTTATGCACCCTTGATCCCAATCCAAAAGTGAATTTCGCCCTATATGTTTTCTATACTTCATTTGGAGTTGGCTGATGGCTGGTTGAGTGTAGGAGTGAGTGAGAGAAGGTTGTAGAGAAGAAGGATGTATCATACCTAGTTGAGAAAAGAGATACATAATGCAGGTGTGAAAATGGCAGTGTTATAGCAGAATTATGAAGCATTGCATCAGTTTTTAGATCAAATTAGTGGTTGTTGTAGCAGAGTTTGTTAGGAGGATATGGAGCAAAGTTTATGTTGTTGGATGGTTGTATTATTGCATATTTGATGGTTGCATTTGTGCCACTATTTGTTGGAGTGGAGATCATATGTTTGTCATGTCTTATTTATTTGCTACAAAGATTATCTTATTGTTGAGTTTATGATTGCAGAGTTGAATCAGATTTGAACAGAGTATCCTGGATCCAGTGTGAAAATATATGAAACGAGGCCCACATAGTGTAGAGGAGTAGTGACTTCATGAGGGTGGAGCAATGATTTTGTAGCATTAGAAAAAGGAATAATTTCTCCATCCAATTGATGTTGGATAGTCCAAACAGAGTTGGGAAATGATCATTGGTCATGGTGGCTTCCAGCGGATGGTTGTTCGTAGATCCATGTAAGACAAAGTCTTCCTAGTTGATCATAAGAATTGAGTTATCCATGTTGATGGGTGTCGGCTAATGTATATGAGTTCGAGTCTCCTAGCTGATGGGAGTCAAAAAATCTATGTAAAAGACAATATTACTTGACATAATAGAAGATTCAAGGCAACAAAGTAGTAGCAAGGGTGGCTTTTCTCCCAGAAGGGTTTCCACTAGATATCTTGTGTCTCCTTATGATGATGGTTTTTGTGGTTGTTATTTGATGGTTTTCTTTAGTACATGTTGGTTATATGTTGACATGTTTATCATATACTTGCTCATGATTTATGTTAAGCTGCTAACAACTGTGTGATTTAGTAAAAGTAATAGAAGGCTAGAATTGTGTATGTTACACTACTAATTCACCCCCTCCATCTCTCAGTAATGCTTAAGGTTTCCAATAGAACCAATGAAACTGAGTTGCAAAAATCAAGAAAGGGAAAAATAAAAAAGCCAAAGGATGGTTTTACCATGATGAAGTGCCTCTACGCGATATTAGTGGTAGGATTGCATTCTCATAATGACTTTGATCCTTTGCTTCGAGAGCAATTACAACTTCAATATAATTTAGTGGGTTATCCCCATTGAACGTGAGCAAGAGTGATTCATCCCCTTGATAAAACCCGACTTTGAGATTGAAGGATCTATTGTGGGTTAGGAGACAATTTCAAAGTAATCTCAATTTCAGAATAAGAATGCTAGCTAGTATGTAAGCTAGGACTATAACTGATGGCAACAACACAAGTTATAATCCACAATATAGTGAATGATGTTAGCACATGTGAATGAGGTTTGCACTCTACCTATTCATTAATAACGAGAGGGAGAGGGGCTTGTCTCATATCCCTCATTTGATATGGAATTATCTAGGTAACCTTGGGTGAAGGGACGATATTATGGGCCTAGATTGACATCGCAACCTTGTGGGTATCTTAGGCAGGTAAGTAGTGGGGTGATTACTTTATTCTATTTAGTGAAATTCCATGCGTTGGATTAATTGCAATTTCCATGGTTTTTTTAATATGTATGCAAAGAAAAATATGATATGCACAGTTACCTTATACTAATCAAATTCTACAAAAATTGGTATTGACAACATTCAGTGATGCCAATTACCACATTATAAATTCGTGTATGAAAAAACATTTATAAAAAATTGATTAAGAACTAATTCTATTTATACTAATTCAAAAAATAACATTAATCTATCTCTAAATTTTATATCATAAATCATAAGTTTAAAGATAGATTCTTATTATTATTGTCCCCGAAACAACTCAATTTTTGTGATGGTTGTGTTATGAAGTATGATATAAAGTATGTGAACCAAGGTTCAAATCCCCATATTTAACTCATGAGCCATCTATTACGACATGTGTGATTCCCCTTAGGAGCTCTAGTAATAACGATTTAAATCCACCCATGTTGTATGAGTATAAGTACAACCTAGTTGCAAAATCCTTTAATTAAATTAAAGAAATCTCCATATAAAATCAAATAAAAATTCAAAATGTAGGATTAATAAATCGAATATGTAGGAAAAAAATTGTATAATTTAATATAAGTTAAAATTTATAATTTTTTTTTTCAAAATTATCAAATATTAAATTTAACACATCTATTTTATAACTTTTATAGAACTATAGTAAAAATGTTTTATTTGAAAAATAATTACAAACATTAATAAAACGACCTTAAGTTACAAATGTTAATAAAACAACACCAATTACTTAGGTCCGTGTGGCGCTCAAGGCAGCGACTAATACTTGTTGGACTAAACAACGTACTTCTCACCTTTTCCGCGCTCTCTTAACTGAAAAGTGTGGGCACATCTTTCATCAAATTTGACACCCAACACATATTCTATTTAAGTACACATGGAGGATATAAATCACGGACGCTATGACTACGTGTGCGGGGATAGCTCAGTTGGGAGAGCGTCAGACTGAAGATCTGAAGGTCGCGTGTTCGATCCACGCTCACCGCATTTAACTATTGTCTTAAGTTATTATTTTTTATATAGAAGTTGGTTTTAGTGTGTTCGATCCACGCTCACCGCATTTAACTATTGTTTTAAGTTATTATTTTTTATATAGAAGTTGGTTTTAGTGGTTATCCGGTGTAGAATTTGGCAGAAAGTGAGGTAAAATATTGATTTGTGTTACTAAAATTGTATTTGTGTTACTAAAATTGTATTTTGATTGTATATATAGATTCAATATTACTATTGTTTTAAGTTATTATTTTTTTATAGAAGTTGTTTTTAGTGACTCCGATGTAGAATTTGGCAGAAACAAGTGAGGTAAAATATTGATTTGTGTTACTAAAATTGTATTTTGATTGTATATATAGATTCAACATTTTGAAAAACCTTAGGGCATTTTGATTGTGCAAGTTACTCATCAAGCTTGTGATTTCAATAAATTTCTATCAGATTTTAGAGAAATTAGACCAGAAAAACCACTGGAAAAGCTTCCAAAAAGTTGCACTGAAGGCAACTCGTTCTATATATACAATAAAATTCTATATATTAAGATGATTATAATATTATTTATATAAATAATAGTCTGATTAACTATGATTTAATGATTTATTTAATATTTGTAAATCTTAAATTAGATATTATTGAAAACCCTATTTATTGACAGATTGATGCTTGTTTCATTAAGATTTGGTACAACTTCATTCTCTTACATAAAAAATATGATATTCCTTGATGAAGTGTTATTCAAGCATATTTATATCAGACCACAACTTCAATGATATAAGGATTGAGACATTAACTACATATGAGAATAAGAGAGCTTTAGTAAGAAGAAGCAAGATTCTAGGAAATGGTTGTGTAAAATGGGAGACAAAATGGACACGAATAGGGTTAGTCGTTTACATTTTGGACATGTGGAGTTGTGACATGAATGAATCAATCTTATGTTTTACTATCAAAGCAAACGATATTTATTGACAAATTGATGCTTGTTTCATTAAGATTTGATACAACTTCATTCTCTTACATAAAAAAGATTATATTCCTTGATGAAGTGTTATTCAAGCATATTTAAATCAGACCACAACTTCAATGATATAAGGATTGAGACATTAACTACATATGAGAATAAGAGAGCTTTAGTAAGAAGAAGCAAGATTCTAGGAAATGGTTGTGTAAAATGGGAGACAAAATGGACACGAATAGGGTTAGTCGTTTACATTTTTGACATGTGGAGTTGTGACAGGAATGAATCAATCTTATGTTTTACTATCAAAGCAAACAACTATTCTTTTTTCATGTTGACAAAGTTGAGCTCTTAGCACTTTGACCCCAAATGAAGAATATCGTTGCCACATATATCTATTATAGAGTTCATGCACAACTCACAAACTTGAAATTAATCTCACCCTATCAACATGCATAGGATTGTTGTGGTGAAGAGAGAGAGAGAGAGATTCAATGCATTGGAGATTCAATACATCGTGTTGCAAGTGGTTGATCCATTTAACATTTCTTGCTATATTGAGCCCAAGGAGCTAAATTCCCTCTTGCCTTGTGTTATCACTCAAAGAAAACCCTAGCTATACGTGAAAAACTACAAGGTAACCTCTAGCTAATATTTTGAATTGAAAGCTAACCCTTTCAATTTGAAGGGGGATCCCTTCTATAACTCAGGTCAAATCTCACTTGTTATGTACTCAACATATCAACTAGATCTGATTGGATTATACAAATTTGGTATAGAAAAGACAAGGAAAACCATTGGGCATGAAGCCCTTTTGAAATAAAGTTATTGATTGTAGCCTATATGAATAAAATATATAAACAAGGTAGCAACACATTTATTAGGCAATTCATCAATCAGACATGATAGAAGCATATAGAAGTAAATATCAAAAACAAAGAAACTAGTGAATTTTGTGAAAGATATTCAAGTTGAAAACATATAAACAATTTGGCAATTCTAAATCTGAGCTGATAAACATAATTCATATTTAATTACTCAATTCCAAACATAGAACACTTATGGATCAGATTGTGAAATAAAAGAAATGACATACACTAGAAAACAAACATGAAACCCATCACACAAGAATCTTTGTAAATCTGAACAAGTAACACTGATCACAACAATTTATATTAATGTCAAAATCTACACACTGTACCAAGTTTTTGTAAGAATTTTCCAACACTTTTCAATTACAAAGTCTCTGCCTTTATAGGATAGTAACATATTGTAAGCAAGTTTTCAGCAAAGATTTAATTACAAAGTCTAAAACTAGATGAGAAATTCTCTAATTAAAAACTAAATACATTACATCTTTTCATCGTAAAACAAAATAAATAATATTTTGTATTTGAAGATCATAGTGTTGCTAGAGTCATGGATAAAGCTAAGCATCCCCAAGTCGAATTTGATGAGGTGGCATCTAAGTCATCGCTGATCAATAATTTTCTAAACATAGGAAAAACTAATTGTCGCGAATTCATGAAAAAGAAGCTTCCAAGATCAATTTGAATCTCTCAAACTGTGATATATGTGCCAAATCGGAGAGACATTTTTGTTAATGGGCTTGTTCTTGACAAAAACCTCTTTGGGTTTTCAAAAATCCGTTTCCATATATTAATAAACCATGCCTAAAGTTACTACCTTTTACAGGAAAAAAACATAGTTTTATTTGTTGACATATGTTTAGTTATCACTCGTTTGATAGATGATTGTTCATTTGATGATGCGTGCTTCATCAACACATATTTTGGACATAAGACAAAAATTTGAACTTCTCCTTTTGAATCTAATATCCTGAATGCCAGCCCATTTTTAAAATTGTAAACATAAAATAACATTGACACTCCCATTGTCAGCGCTTTAACCATGTTTATTACAGATTGGCGCTAACACTCCTATTTTCAGTGCTTTAAAAATTATTTACTGAAATTGTGATAAGACCTTTCATGCTCGAAATTCCTATTGAGCTTTTTTACCATAATGATATATAACAACGAAGATAGATGGCATTTTTGCCTCAATCCCATATATATAACAAAGAAATAAGTGGTCTGGGCCACCTAAGGAGAACCAATACAAGCTTTGATCCATTTTATGAACTCAACATAGAATCCCAACTTCTTTAAAAACTAGAAAGAGAAAAGAGTGCCTTAGTCTATTGAATGCATTTTCCATATCCAGCATTCCAGTCTCTCTTGCTTCTTTGCTAGAATGTATGGCCTCTTTCACACATATGATATTATCCAATATGTGTTGAGATTGCATAAATCTTCCTTGATTTTTTGATACAAAGCCCATTTATCTATATATATATATTCTATATATATATATATATATATATATATATATATATATATATATATATATATATTATATATATATATATATATATATATTATATATAATATATATATATATATATATATATATAATCATGAGGAAATAACCTTAGACATAATTTTGTTAGTTGAATTGCAAAGAGACATAGGCCAAAATCTTGAGAAATTCAAGGGATTCGATTATTTTGGAATAAGTACCAAAAATGAGTAATTTGTACTACCTCCAACTTTAGCCTTTGACTTTGAATAGTTTAGCATCCGAATAAGATCTTTTCTTATGAAGGTCCGAAACACTTGGTAGAAGCTGATCGAAAAGCCATTAGGACCTGGAGCTCTATCCGAGTCTAATTGCCAAATTTCCTTGTGAACTTATGATTATGTGATTTCACCCATAAGAAACTTCTCGGATTCTTTTGAGATCATAGTGGGTAGACAACTTATAAAACACTGATCAAGGGGTGCATTTATCACCCCATCCTCTTGGTAAAGAGATATGAAATGTTGAAATGCTTCCTCCTTTATTTTTGCGGAGGAGGTCACTTTTGGTCTTCCTTCAGGGGCGATTTCCATGGCCCAGTTACTAGCATCTCTGGCTTTAATTTTCTTGTGGAAGAATGCTATATTTTTATCACCAACTTGCAGCCACAAGCTTCAAGATTTAAGTCTCTGCAACTCTTCCTCTTTCCTGTAGGCTTCAAAAATTTACTTGGTCAACTTTCTCTCTTCCTCAAATGTTGATTCTCTACTGTATTAACTTCAATAGCTCATTGAAGATTCTCCAATTGTATAGTTAACTCCTATTTCCTCTGCCCAGGGGGCTGATAGTTGAACTTTAACCAATGCTTTAGTGACCTTTTTACATTCTTGAGCTTGGTCTCCCACATGTATGCTTGTGAACCCATTATTGGTATTTTTTAGGCTTGAGAAACTAAATATGAGACATCCTCTTTTCTTGTCCACCTAGCATTAAATCTGAAGGGCATGAAACTCAAATTTTCCATTAGGTTGAACACCAATGATATTGGCCTATGATTAGATGCTCCCTGAAGCTTAAATTCATAAATGCAATTTACCCCCTTAAGCAACTAGTTACTGTGAACTATGAAACGGTCAAGTTGAGCTACTATACAATTTTCTCGAGCTCTCCAGTTAGTCTGTGTGTACCTACCAGCTTTGGTCTAGACATTGACCAAATCCCAATCTCCAATTATATCTTCCATGTGCTCACTGAAAGGTTCTCAGACCAGATTTCCTCCTCATTTCTCAATTTTACTGAGGATACTATTAAAGTCGCCCCCTAGGATACAGTCGACATTCTAGGCCCTTGTCAAAAAGGAGTTGAAAGGAGCTATAAAATTATGCTTTATCTCCATAGAGCACTAGGGCATAAACATTGATAAAAGGGATTCTCTCTTGAATCCTTCCTTTTTAGCCAAAAAACAATCTAATATTGAGATTTTAAATACTCTACTAATGAAAAATGTGCTAAGGACCAAAACGGACCTATACCTCCTGACGCACCCCAAGAATCTTGTGCAATACAAAAGTTATTTCTACACAACGCTTTTGTTTTTTGCAACATTTCATGTTCACTAAGCTTGGTTTCTTGCAAGAAAAAAATCCAAGGCTTTTCCTGTCTAACTAGGTCCTCGACCTCTAGGGTTTTTAGATGGTTCCCCAAACCCCTTATATTCCAAGATAGTGTTTTCATTTCAATGAGGGTTTTGAGAGGAACCTCCCAGTGCCTAGCCACATTGGTTGGCTACTATGCAAGATAGCTTGTGTAGTGGTTTGCTATCATGAGTACTTTGAGTAGTCTGCTTAGATATTTGCATGTATTTGTTTATATGGGCCGTGTGGTCATATGTGTCTCGGGCACAAAATTTGTAAAACCAAACTTCATATATATTATATATATATATATATATATAATATATATATATATATATATCTTCAGTGTTTCCGTGTTCCTATTATGCTTTCAACATATGTGATCTGTATTGAAACTTATTTACATTCATTGCAAATGTTTATCTAAAACATGATTAGCAAGTGCATCTGTAAACACCCTCCTCCCACATCTACCCAAGTAATTGACTGTTAAAATTGGCAACTAGGTCAAAAATCCATGTGGGTCATCTTATTCATGGCTAATAATATTTTTATTATATTCCTCTTATCGAGAGGTGTAGGATTGATCTAAAGATCATCCGATTCCGATAGGTATTTAAGGAGATGAATTTATTTTAATTATGGAATAATTATCAAGCCAACCTACAACTCATGTAGGCTCAGAAGCCCAACAGTCATATCTATTCAAACATCAACAATTGTGTATAAATACAGGAGTACTTTTCCTCATTTTCACTCACTCATCTCATCACATCTCTCTCTCTCTCTCTCTCTCTCTTGTGCAGAAAAGAAGCTCTTCTTTATAGCGCAGAAAAGCGACTCTCTCTCACATGTGGAAGGAAGGACATAATTTTAGGGCAGTAAGTGCAGAACCAAAGTTTGACTAGCGTTGACCAGAAGACTCCCTCCTCAGAACTGCGATGTAGGTCCATCAGGATGTCATATGAAGTCCGCATTTGTTGGTGGTGAAATCAAGCCAATCTGACGATCGGTTTGTGAGATATTGTTTGACCTAGTTTGGGGTTGATCTAGGGTTTACTGCTGCTGATGTAAATCAGATTTATGTACTATTTATCTCTGCTGGATTACTGAAGATAAAAGAAGATTTGATCAAAGGGTTTCCCCACATTGGGGTTTGTTGCTGGCTAGCTGCCACATCTTGTGTCTCTTGGCTTGTTTTTATGTCGATCGTTTAATTTTCTATCTGCACTTTATATACATGTGATTTGTGGATAATAATAAGAAAGATAAGTAAATTGTTATAAGCATAGAACATTCCATAAATTAACATGGAGTCAGAGTTGAGGTGAAGACAAAGCCCGAGCAAGAGCAAGAGAAATCACCGAAGAGAAGATTGGCAAGGCTATCCTAAAAGAACTATGGGGTCCTCATCACTCTTTCCTGTCGAGGACAAGATCTGTGAGAAAGATGAATATCATGGATCGAAGATGTCTATCGATCTAACCTTAGAAGATCAAGGAGTGTTAGACCATGTGAGAGGCAATATTGTTGAGCCTCCATCAAATGCATCCGTTGTTGCCAGGGACAAATGGAAAACTGGAGAAGTCAAAACAAAGAAAATCATCCGGGACTCTATCAACAAGTACTTGATGGCCTACATCTCCAACCTGAAAACCTCTAAGGAAATCTATGATAGACTGGTGAATTTATTTAAATTTAATGATGAAAATCAAGCTTTGTTTCTTAGAAATAAGCAGGATGAATATTATCTACCAGCTGCTCTACCTACCTCTGCTCCTTCAGACTCAATGGGAATTTGGCTTGTCGATAGTGGTGCCTCAAGGCACTTCACTGGTTACAAATAAGTTCTCCATAATCTGATAGAGAAAGAAACTAACCTAGAAATTGTCCTTGGACATAATATGAAATATCCCATGAAAGGTGTAGGCAATGTCTCTCTCAAATTGAATAAAGGTAATATGATCCACTTATAGGATGTACTATATGTACTTGACCTCAAAAAGAACCTGGTGTCTATCTTGGCAATGAAAGACAAAGGATACAAGGTAAACTTCAATGATGGCAAGGTATGTATATGGAAAAATAATGTTAAAGATGCCTTCACTCTTAGGTTTCGAGTTAATTCTTATATCAGGTCGGTGGAAGTCTACTGGCTGTCATGTCTTATGAGACATCTCTTCAGTCCGAACTTTGGGATCGAAGGTTTTCCCACCTTTGAGACAAATGGTAATAGGGATGCCTGGATTCTGAGTAGAGAAAGAAGGTGTATGTTCGAGATGTGCCGAAGGAAAACTCAAAAGGGTACCATTCCTCTCAAGCCAAAGCAATACCTCCGATATATTACAACTGGTTCACTCAGACATATCTTGGATGATGTTTGTGAACTCCTTGGGAGGATGTTCATATTATCTAATTACTTTTACAGATGACTATTCTGGAAAGACATGGATATACTTCTTGAAAAATAAGGATGAAGTGTTCTCTTGGTTTCGACACTTAAAAGCCTTGATCGAGAATCAAACCGAAAAGAAGATCAAAATCTTAAGGACTAATAATGGGACTGAATATGAATCTAACGAGTTCCATGATTTTTTTAAAGAGGCTGGCATCAAGAGGGAGACTACTACACCATATACTCTTGAATAGAATGGTGTGGTGGAAAAGAAGAACTGTATGATTGTGGAAGCTATCCATGCCATGTTCCATGATTAGACTTACGAAGTTTCTATGGGCCAAAGCTGCAAACACCACTGTATATGTACAAAACCGATGCCCTCATCAAGCATTGGGTTCCAAGACTCCTAAAGAAATGTTCACTGATAAGAAACCTGACGTATCTCATTTTGGAATTTTTGGAATCCCTGTATATTTTCATGTGCTGAAAGAGAAAAGGGATAAATTGAGTGCATTTGGAAAGAAAGGAATATTTGTGGCCTATGGAGAAAATACTAAGGGCTATAGAATTTATGTAGCCGGTCAAAGGGAAGTCGTGATTAGTCATGATGTCACCTTTGATGAAGATATGGTTCTAAGCAAGGTGGAAAATATTTGGAGGAGCTCTCAAGAAGTCGACACCAGAGAACCGAAAGAAAAGGATGTTGAAACAATGCCTGATGTGGAAGAACCCATGGATCCGATTGATCCTCCTCCATATGAGCCTTCCTCTTCTAGGAAGAGGCCTTCATGGCTTAGGGGCCTACTTGATGATGCTGAAGGACATGCTGCACCCTAAGGAACCTTCTCTGAAAGTAAGAAACCTAATAGGTATCAGGGATACCTGACCATCATGAGCACGATCATACAAAATGAGCCTTCATCATTCTCAGATGTCGTCAAGAATCAAGTATGGAAGGATGATATGACCGAAGAATATGAGTCTATTATGAAGAATGATGTCTGAGAAGTAGTTCCCAAACCCTAGGACAAGACAATTGTCACCTTCTAAATGGCTTTACAAGATAAAGCATGTAGCAGATGGAAGTACGGAAAAAGTATAAGGCTTGTTTTGTTGCTCATGGTTTCTCTTAGAAGGAAGGTATAGACTACGATGAGATATTTTCACCTGTTGCCAGATATATGACCATCCACTCGATTATAGCCCTTGCGGCTTCACAGCGATGGAACCTACATTAGATGGATTTCAAGACCACGTTCAAAGAAGAGGTCTACGTGGAGCAACCCAAAGGATTTGAGATTTATGATCGAAAATCTCATGTATGCAGGTTGAAGAAATCTCTCTATAGGCTGAAGCAAGCACCTTGAGCATGGTATGAGAGGATCAAGAGCTACTTGATGAAGTTGGGATTCAATAGGAGTGAAGCCGATCCTAACCTTTATTTTAAGGTTGAAGATGACAAACCTCTCATACTGGTGTTGTATGTGGATGACCTCTTCGTAACAAGCACAAACCCCCTTATTCACAAACCTAAGAGGGATTTGGCTTCTTAATTTGAAATGAAGGATCTAGGACTAATGCACTATTTCATAGGACTTGAAGTATGGTAAAAGCTAGGGGAAATTTCCCTATCTCAAGGAAAATATGTGGTGAAGATATTGGAAAGATTCAGTATGGTGGACTGCAAGCCTCTAACTACCCCGATGGAACTTGACTTCAAGAAGTTAAGCAGTAGTGCTGTTGGACTACCGAGTATCGACAACTCGTCAGAGCATTAATGTTCTTAGTGAACTCCCATCCAGATATATGCTTCGCAGTCAACACATTGAGTCAACATATGGTTGAACCTCACCACATACATTGGATTGGTGCCAAGCATCTGTTAAGATATCTTCATGGCACAATTACATATGGGTTAAGATACACTACTGGAGATGTGAGACTACTTGGATACACTGATGATGATTGGGCAGGAAATGTGGAGGACCGTAAAAGCACTTTCGGGTGTTGTTTCTCCTTGGTATCTACTTCGATATCCTAGATGAGCAGGAAGCAGAAGTCTGTGGCTTTGAGCAACACCGAAGCAGAGTATATTGCAGCTAGCATGGCCTCCTGTGAGGCAGTTTGGTTGTGAAAGATCCTCAGTGAGCTGTTTGGATTTACATTGGATACCACCGTGATCTTATGTGACAACCAGAGTGGGATTCATTTGTCAGAGAATCCCGTATTTCATGATCGCTCCAAGAATATCGATATCAGGTATCACTATATTCGAGATATGGTGTAGCGGGGAGCTATAAGGCTCCAACATATCAATACAAATGAACAGGTCGCTGACATTCTGACAAAAACCCTATGAAAGGTCAAATTTTTGACTTTTTGAGAACAACTTGGTGTCGTTCAAAGACCCTCCGATGAGGGTCCTGTATGGTGTATTGATCTCTGGGAGCTTCGGGGAGTGTGGGGTACTTCTTGGAGTGACATATGATCACAAGGTGATTCACCATCCCCTAGTGGTATACATGAACACCCCGTGGCGACTATGTAGTAGGATGATTGGTTCTCCTGTGAGGTCTGGATGATGTGTTCTCCATGACAACTATGTAGCAGGATGATTGGTTCTCCTTTGAGGTCTGGATGATGTGTTCTCCATGAAAACTATGTAGCAGGATGATTAGTTCTCTTGTGAGGCCTTGATGATGTGTTCTCCAAGGCGACTATGTAGCAGGATGATTAGTTCTCCTATCAAGGCATCCTACCCATGCAGTCTGGGACTCATGGGAAGTACCTATCATCTGATCAATGAGAAGGGAAATGAGGATAGGGACCATAGTAGTACCGATGGACGCATCGTTGTATCTACCGTACTCCTTATGCTAGGATGACCTTCATTCATCTAGGATCAATGATACTGGTCGGGGACTAGTGGTAGGAGTTGTACCCACTATCACGCTGACTTTGGGTCGGTTGAGACTGGTCTGGGACCAGTGGTACATACTCTGAGATTGACTTCTGGTTAGTTAAGGACTGGTCTGGGACCAGTGGTAGGAGCGGTACATACTGTGACGCTAACTTCGAGTCGACTGAGATTGGTCTTGGACCAGTGGTACGCACTCTGAGACTGACTCTGAGTCAGTGGAGGATGATACTGGTCTGAGACCAGTGGTAGCAGTGGTACATACTATGACACTGACTTCGGGTCGGTTGAGACTGGTTTGGGACCAATGGTACACACTTTGAGACTAAATTTGAGTCAGTGGAGGATGATACTGGTCTAGGACCAGTGGTAGGAGTTGTACCCACTATGACGCTGACTTCGGGTCGATTGAGACTGGTCCAGGACTAGTGATACATACTCTGAGACTGACTTTGAGTCAGTATGATACATCCTCAATCATTTCTTCCTCTTCATAATTCAAACAAAGCAGAGTAGAGAAGAACAAAGCAGAGCAGATCAGATCAAAACAGGGCAGAATAGAACAAAGCAAAACAGGCAGAACAAAGCAGATCAGGTAGGATAGAGCAGAGCAGAGTAGGGGTCAAGCTGTACAAGGTAGTGCATTTGATGGATGAATAATAGCAAGCGACAGACAAATTATAAATGGAGTTCCCTAGTTGAGAGGGAGTGTTAAAATTGGCAACTAGGGCCAAACTCCATGTGGGTCATCTTATTCATGGCTGATAATATTTTTATTATATTCCTCTCATTGAGAGGTGTAGGATTGATCTAAATATCATCTGATCCTGATAAGTATTTATGGAGATATGAATTTATTTTGATTATGGAATAATTATCAAGCTGACCTACAACTCATGTAGGCTCAGAAGCCCAACAGCCGCATCTATTCAAACATCAACAGTTGTGTATATATACAGGAGGACTTTTCCTCATTTTCACTCACTCATCTCATCACATCTCTCTCTCTCTCTCTCTCCTGCATAGAAAAGAGGCTCTTCTCTACTGTGCAGAAAAGAGACTCTCTCTCACACATGTGGAAGGAAGGATGCAGTTTTAGGGCAACAACTACAGAACCAAAGTTCGACCAGCATTGACCAAAAGACTCCCTCCTAAGAATTGCGCTGTAGGTCCATTTGGATCTCCTCTGAAGGCCACATTTTTTGGTGGTGAAATCAAGCCGACCCGACAGTCGATTTGCGAGATATTGTTTGCCCTAGTTTGGGAATAATATAGGGTTTGCTGTTGCTAATGTAAATCAGATTTATGTACTATTTATCTCTACTGGATTATTGAAGATAAAGGAAGATTTGATCAAAGGTTTTCCCCACATTGGGGTTTGACCCTGGCTAGCTGCCACACCTTGTGTCTCTTGTCTTGGCTTGTTTTTCTGTCGATCGTTTAATGTTCTATCTGCACTTTAATTTATGTACATGTGATCTGTGGATAATAATAAGAAAGATAAGTAAACTGTTATAAGCATAGAACATACCATAACTTAGCACTAGCCGACCGGGATAAACATGCGACGAGAAGTTACTATGATATTATTTGACCTCCCAAGTCAAGTTAAGGAAGTGAAACCGTTGGAAACACATCATATAGACCTTCCACAACAACAACAAGACCCTTAAGAATAATCCCAACATCTCAAGTATCTATCCTCTGAGTCCCAATGATATTTTATACCAATTAACTCTCGAATTCTCTCGTGATATGGGCATGCCAACATCCAAAAGGCTCTGGACGCTCCCACAACATGGTATGCCAAGGTCTTGGGACTATTTTTCTGAGTGCTGTGCCATTTTCCTAGGATTTGAGCCACTTTTTCAGGACCAGAGCCCAGGTCATTGCCCTAAATTCAATGATACCTTCAGAACAGAAAGATAACAAAGAAATGATGATACAAATGCAATTACTTAAACAAATACTTAACTAGATCACTACTAGCCATGAAAGGAATTTCACCAAACATTTCACAAATATGTAATCTACAGGTGTAAACAACAAATCTAAGCATAGAGGTCTCGTACTCATATGAGGATCACTAAGAAGCATTGATGCCTCAACACATTATCTCCCATTTCATCCTTTACGCCATAGATACATTGTCCATTCATTTACAAGTAAAAACCTGATGAGAGCCATACACAACTACTGTCATAATACATATTCATAACCAACATATGAACCACAGAAATACTAAAGAAAAAAAAACCATACGATCCACATATAAACCAATACAATACTCATAAAATAACAAGGAGAAATAACCTCATATTAATGATGCAAAGGAAAACTAGTTGTGGGACTTCCACGAACCACCCGACCATAGGCATGGCTGAGCTAAAGCTCTCTTCAACCAGTCACCCCCATGCCATATTCTAAGCATGAATGTGGGATCTCATAAAACACATCAATCCAAAACCATCACTAGATTGGTCTCTACCCAAGCCTTCCTGGGCTTTAGAGCGTTTGTTCCAACCAAAGCTCCAGAACTAGTAATGCAACCCACAACTGTTGTCGGGCTCTAGAGCATTTATCCAACCAAGGCTCTAGGACTAGTAACTTAACCCACCAAGGGCTCTAGAGCGTTTTTCAAACCCAGGTTCCAGGACTAATAACTCAACCATGGCTAGGAAAATCCAGGAAATCCTTCATGCGAGTGAAAAATCATGATCAATAAGCCACATGCATATGCCATGAATGCCAAAACTAGCGAGGAAAACATACATATAACTCGGTACCTATAAGAAAAACTTGTTTTAGTCATTGATCCCGATGTCCTCTTACGCCTTCCTGCTATTCCTTTTCCTTCTTGCTCCAAAATACAAGTATGCCACACTCTCCAAGAGTTCTCCAAGAAAAGTCTAAGTTTCGAAGAGTATGAGAGAGAAAGAATAGAGGGAGAGCTCCAAAACTGAACTAAAAAAAGTATGTGTATTGATCCTCAAAAGCCTTTTTATTAATGAGGCCTCTATTTTCTTCATTTTCCATTATTTTCCTTCAATTTCCTCCTCATATGAAACCTGTGACCTTTCACCTCCCTTTTCTCCTAAATTCCATTATTCTCATAAACAAATGTGCCAAAATGCCCTTTTGCCTTTCCAAGGCCATTTCCTTTGCTAATTTCCATAGCCATTAACCAATCACAAGTGATCCCCATCACTATTTCCAAACATTAAACATGGAATAAGTGTCCCATCAACCATGGTTATATTTTTCCTTTATTAATTTTTATTACATGGAATTTTCACCAGGGCTGTTACAAACCCCCCATGGGGGGGGACATTGCCCTCGGTGTTCAACAACACCTATAACCATAAGCTTTTTATAAGGAAAACATAATTCCCATGGAGATTTATAACTTAGCTCGTTGCAATATTTACAATGATCATCCTACTGAGAAGCGAACCAATATGACAACATAACAAGTATAACACCATAATGACATGAAACCCATACTTCTTATTGGAGCTTGATAACATACCTCGTGGTAGTATTTACATCCATATACATATGTACATATACCAAACATCACTAGAACATGTAGAAAAAACATATAACAAAGACATATACCAAAGACTAGCAAATAAGGAAGGATACATAGCCTGCATCTAATCTGTCATCTCCCATGTAGCTTCCTTGAGCCCAAAGTGTTTTCATTTCACTTTAACCTACTCGTTTGCTCAGTTTTCAAGCAAATGAAAATTCACTGTGGTTCTGACTGGAACTCTCCTTCTGGCTCCACCTGCAATACAAACTAGTCAATCATATGATAAAAATATTTAACATACTTATTAAGCAATTACACATGGAAAACATCATGGAGTTTCATTGTCAAAGGTAGTGCAAGTCGATAGGCTACTAACCCATTCCTCTTGATAATCCTAAAAGGTCCATAGAATTTGGATGCCAACTTGGCACATGATCCAATCCATGAGGAGATCTTCTTCGGTTTCATGCGTAAGTAAACTTGTTCCCCAACCTGGAACTCCTTGAACAACCTATTTCAATTTTCATAGATCTTCTGCCTATCTTGTGTTGATTTCAAATTCTTCTTCATTACCTATATTTCCTTTTCCATTTTCACCAGCATGTATGGTCCAATCAACACCCTGTTAACTTGACCATTCCAATTGATGGGAGTATTACAACTTCACCCATACAATGTCGTAAATAGACTCATCTTCAAATATTCTTGATACCCATTTTCGCAAGAGAACTCTATAAGTGGAAAGTACTCTTCCCACTTCTGCTACTGATGCATCACATATATCCTCAACGTGTCCTCCACTATCCTGTTGACCCTCTCAATCTGTCCATCTGTCTGTAGATGGTAAGTTATATTGAATGCCAACTCTATGCCCAAACCTACAAAAAAATCCTTCAAAAACTTGGAAGTGAACTTCACATCCCCTTCTAACACAATATTCTTCGGAACTCCATGCAATCTGACCACGTCTCTAATGAACACCTATGCTACATCAATCGCTGAGAATGTAGACTTCACTGGAATGAAATGTGCTACCCTTTCCAACCTTTCCATCACTACCATGGTGGAATCATGTTGTCTCACTGTCCTCGGCAAATGTGTGATAAAGTCCATGGAAATGAACTCCCATTTCTAATCTGGAATCAGAATCAGATGTAGCAGTCCACCTAGATGCTTACACTTTGCCTTCACCTCCTAACAATCCAAGAACTTAGCCACAAACTCTGCTATGTCTCTCTTCAAGTTCAGCCAATAATAGAATTTATTCGTTGTTGTTAGTTTCTGATAACTTGGGTTACCTGAATATGGCTTTACATGAAACTCCCTCAAGATCACCTTCTTGAGCTCACTGCTATCTGGTGCATATATCATGTTCCTAAACCTGACCAATCCATCTTCTATGAAATGAGATTCCACATCCTATGCGCCTACACCTATACTTATAACTGTACCACTACCTATATCTATACCACTACATGTACCTGTACCACTACCTGTACCTGTACATGTGCACAATCTCCATATACTTGACATCCTGTTGACCTACCTGCAAGATCCTATCTTGTAGATCTATCCTATAGGAGCTGATAATTGCTATGTGATTTACCTGTATCCTCCTACTAAGAGGATCTGTCACCCTATTCTCTTTATCTTTAATATGCCTGATATCAAAGTCGAACTCACTGATCATTTGCAACCATCGAGCTTGCCTTCCATTCAGATTCGGTTGGTCAAATAGATACCGCAACCCACTATGATCATTCATCAAGACAACCTCCTACCAAGAATATATTTCCTCCACATATTCAATGCATGTATGATTGATGCCAACTCAAGATCATGTGTGGGGTAGTTCTACTTGTAATATCCCAATCAACGAAATAATCAACCAATCTAGCACATCTAGGTGTCCTAATTAAAAATAATTGCAATCAAAACACTGAACACAGATCTAGAAATGCAATGTTTATTTATATTAATAGTTGTAAGTGGTACATGGCCATACAATTAATCTCAAGGCCCTGCAATGGCATGCACGCCTCCTTATAAAAAGAGAAGACAAATGTACTAAATCACAATCGTGGACCCTCGATGAATCCACCAAACAAAATAACACCCATGGGGTTTTCGTCCCTGGGATCAATCTGGAACTGGCCACGCCAAGTTCTCAAGAAAAACACAACAAGATAGATAAAACTAGAATGATTCAATTCCTAGCTCCTATGCCCTTTTATATGCTTGATGGATTCTCTAGAAGCCTTATTTTATTATTTCCCTCGAAAAACGAAGGAAAATACTAGGGGTAGTTAGCATGGGAAAATACCATAGTAAATACCATGGGTAGGTTTCACCCATTTTAACCATATAAAAAAAATATTACAAATCCTCCTTCCCAAAGATTGCTTGCCCTCAAGCAATTCACTACTATCCACAACAAAAACATTGATACCAGGATCCCATACAACCGGTGTGCTATTCCATACCTCCATTCTAAACGATCCTGAATGGAACCTTTGATACTTGGATCCCAAACAATCCTCTAACAAATCCCGCCCCTAATGGATTTTCCTATATCCTAATGCCACCTATGTCCTGGGACCTGTGTGTTATGGTACAATCTCAAATCTCTAAAACTGCCCATGCTAAGGGGCCCAAGCTGCAATATGCCCTTGGCTGTCAGTATCCTCCTAGGAATCAACTGATCAATAGAGTACCAACTCATAATCTCTTGCCAATACATGCCTTGGGAAGGACGAATAACTGCAAAGCTACTATGTTGATGTTGCTCGATGCTCAACTCATGTTGCTCCTTTCACTCACCTAACATGATGCATTTGGAGAACTCCGCCCTAATTCCTAGTGTATAAATGTGGGTTGGTAGTGGTGCAAGACTCATCTATGTACTCATGTAGAGGGTTTCTCTAAAACTCCCAATTGTACTCCTCTTGCTGCCTTTTGAGGGACTTGAGTCATTCCTCAACATTAGATAACTTGGTCATTAATTCTACACATACCCCTATGAGCTCCTCCATTTTCCTACTCTCCTGTAAGACAATGTCTCAGACTATCCAAACTCTTTGGTTCAGCATCATAAGATATGTCTTGAAATGCATGATCTTTTCCCGAAATTCCTTTACTGGAAGTTTTGGTGCCATGCTAAATTTTTTTGTATCTTTCTGCACTGGTTTCTCAACTATCATAGCTCCAACTTGAACCTTTGACCAACTCTCTAGAAATGGTTCATCCTACATACTATATTTTTCATGCTGCTCATTATGATCATGCTCATCATATTGGCTTACCATCACTGACTCCTCATTTAAGTCTCCTTGAATGTGTTTTTCCTGGCCTTCTCCACTTGTGGGGACAACTTGTTGTCCATCCTCTTTGGTTGTCAAACATGGATGTACCGGTAGACTCTTATTTACACTTGATTGCTCATGCTCTTCATGGATGTCCTCCTGGAGATCTATGGACTTGTTTCTACAAGAGTCTACCATATTGTCAGGAAGAATTACCTCCTTCCTTTCCCCATGTACTTTTTCAAGCTGACTGATTATCCTCGGCTTTTCCTACAAGTCTTTTCGAATAGCATTGTGATGTTGCTCACCATTTTTACTTGACTATTCAGATCCTTCAGATGAATCCTCATGGTTTGAAGGAATTACCTCTGGTTCTATCCTTGTTCCTCTTTCTAATCACATGGACATGAATGGTTAAGTGCCCAAGATCCCTTGCATACAAAGCATATGATTTTCCTCCTTAGTTCTTTCTTGTTGTCTCCACAAATCCTTGTTATTTCCTCCTCGGTCAACTTCATTTTAAGTAGTTTAATGTTCCATTCGATTAACCCCTCAACTAGTTCATAGGCAATAGGTGATACAATCATCTCCTTCCTCCAAATGTCCAACAATTTGGACCTCAATTGTTTGCAGATGGCCTTATCTTCTCCTAAGATTAGGGACATATTCTTTTGCATGTCTATTTTGACAAATTTTGGATGAGATGTTGTAATGCAGGTGCAAAATAATTAGAGCATCTGAAATATTAATTCGTCACATTCTAGATCTAGCATAAGTATAACAAATTTGGATTTTTCCATGCATTCTAAAATTTTGCATCTCCAAAAGAAAGTAAGAAGGGTGATATTGTCCAATCCTTGGAGGGATCCTACCATTACTTGAAAAATCCTCCTCATGATGTCATCATTGTAGGGTGGTAGCGACATTGTTAAGACTAAGATTGTACTGAGACATGTGGTGACTGTGAGTTTAACCTTTTCGCAAGAATTCTCCAAGAACATAGGCTATATCAAGGTAAGCATGGAAGGCCAAATTTGACCCTTTCCAGTCTCATTGCTCTGTGAGACATAAAGCTATGTATAATTTCTCTAATAGTAGGAGGACATCTTTTGACTTTCTTCTCTACATTTTGGATCCAAGTTCAAAGAGCCACTTTGTTTCTACATCTTCCTTCCGGATATCCTTTGACTGTTCAAGGATAACATGGATCTTTCAAGAGAAAGGCTCGTTGTTCTTCTCTTTCTTCTGATCTGGAGGTTATTGCCATTTTTGATCCACTGAAATATTGCAGCCCAAAGGACCAACTGTTGTACTACTATTTTGATTGCTGATGCTTTTCCAAAAGTAAAGTGATGACATTATGGCTTGGAATCAATGGATTTTGATGCTTGATCTTCCTTATCTCTCCTTGGCTTTATTTAATAAAATTGATTTAGCTCCTATGAGCAGAGATAACAAATTGTTCTCTTGCAAGCAATAAACTTCTATAATAGCGATATTCTCCTCAACTCAGACTCTTCCAAATTTGCACAAATCATTAATGTCACTTGGCCTTAGTCCCTTATGAAAGTTGGCGTCTCAATGAATCTTGACCTCCTTAATTCTAGCCAACTCAACTTCTGTTGCAAATTTGGAAACTTGTGCTTCGCTTCAACACACAATGTCGAACCATTCCACTTTGGGAAGCATATGATGTGGCGGAAATGAGAGAATATACATCGTTGCCTCTTGAATTAGCTAATTTGGACTATGTGTCATTGATGCATTCACCTCAGGGCTCACAACCCCCTTTGTTGTGTGCTTGCCTCAACATCCACATCCACTCTCACCTACATTTGCAATGGTGGCACGTCTCCTTTGTCTGATCGACCGCTGGGCTCATGATCCCTTTGCTGAAATTTTGCCTTAGCATCCACGGTCTCTCTCTTAAGAGTGGAGTGGTGGCATGCCTCCTCTACGATGGACACTCTTCCTAAGATCCTCGACAAATCATGAAGGAAATACCTTGTTCTTCAAACATGTGACAACTGGGAAATAATGATCACTATAATACACCTTCTAAAAATAAAAAATAAAAGAGTGATCTCCATGCACTATCTATAGAAAGATGAATGCTCTTGGTATATTTCCGATATGCCATTAAAATTATTGTGCCAATACAAAATGAACCAAGCCAAAATCAATAAATTAATATATTATATGCATATACTATTTCCCATATAACATATTTTATTCATTCCATCGATCCAAGTCAAAATTCAATTAACGTATCACTCCAAGGTATAAAAGAGCACTTTTACCAAATTTTGTAATTTAATTCATTCCACCTCCCACCAATAAATCGATAGTAAACCTTTCATTCTCCACAGGGAGAAGGTTGTACTCAGTGGCCATGGATCCTTGGTTGGCAGATGAGGGTGTCAATTATTCTCTGCAGCTGTCGGCTACAAACAATGCTCAATCCGTTGTTGGATTCTTACATGCCCAGAGTGCTATTTAGAATGTTTCTTTCCAGCAAGGAAATTTAGACTCCTTCCGCAACTCAAACCTTTTCACTAGAGCTTGTGCTGGGAATCTTTGATCTCAACTCACTAATGAATGAGATTTATGAAACACCTAAAATCTGATGCTTCTTTTCCACAAGACAATATGTCTCTTCAATGTAATCTATTGCAACAAATTTCATGAACCAAGGAAATTAACTCATCCCTACAAATAAATTTTAAACGAGTGCTCTTGATCTAGAAATTGATTAACGCAAAAAACCCAGTGATCTTTTTTTTTTGCAAAGAACTAGAAACCTTTTACGGATATAGAGATATAGATCTAGTCCACTATTTGGTTTCAGAAAATAGAAAAGGGATACCAACTAGGGTGATATTAAATACCACCGGAGATGGAAATGTAGGTTAGGGTAAGAATAAATGACACTGAAATTTCTTGCATAAAGACCTCAGGATAGCAAGATGCACAACTCTAATATCATTGTAATATCTCAAACAACGAAATAATCAACCAATCTGGCACATCTAGGTGTTCTAATTAAAAATAATTGCAATCAAAACATTGAACACAATGAGATCTAGAAATGCAATGTTTATTTATATTAATAATTGTAAGTGGTACATGCCCATAGAATAAATCTCAAGCCCCTGCAATGGCATGCATGAATGCTTATCAAAAAGAGAAGACAAATGTGTTGAAGCACAATCAGGGATCCTGGATGAATCCACCAGACAAAATAACACCCATCAGGTTTTCCTCCCTGGGATCAAACTACAACTGGCCATGCCAAGTTCTCAAGAAAAACACAACAAGATAGATAAAACCGGAATGATTCAATGCCTAGCTCCTATCCCCTTTATAAGCTTGATGGATTCTCTAGAAGCCTTATTTTGTTATTTCCCTCGAAAAATGAAGGAATATACTAGGGGCAGTTACTGTGGGAAATACCACAGTAAATACCATGGGTAGGTTTCACCCATTTTAACCATATCCAAACAAAAGGAGTATTACACTGCTCAAGCTCATTTAGTTTCTGCGACTCATAACATACCACCTGACCATCTTGCATAAGGACTCCACCAAGTCCTCTCCTCCATAGTCTCTTGAACTCATTCAAATCAAAGTCCTCTTCATGCATACTTCTAATGTTCTTCACATCTTCCAAAAAATATCTACTTTACCTTTGAGACTGAATGTAGCTATTCTGGCTTTCATGTTCTCTGAATAATCATGCAACTTGAAGAACTTCCTCATATCAAGAAACCATGCCTATGAATCTTGTGATTTCTTGATCTCTCCATCAAAAGTAGGTGGCTTTTCTTTCTTAAACTCATCTGGAAAATATCCCATATAAGCCCTCCTCTAAGGATGATAAAAATGAGGATCATAGTGTCTATCTGAACCAGAACTAGAGTAGTACCTATGCCCATCACCTCTCCTATCTGGAGTGTCCAATATGTTGTCCTCTCTCACTATGTCATCTCTATGTGACCCGTGACAACAACGAGACATACTACCATATGCACCATTAGTTTTGTCCTCATGATCATGGCTAATCTGATGTGGTCCATGTCATTGCAATTTTGACAAACTCTGAAGTATCACTACATTCACCTCTACTTGTTTCCCTTGTGCTTGTATGATTCTGTCATTGTCTACCCTACAACTCTTATTTCTGCCTTTAAGCTTCTCAATGTGTTTGCCAACTCAGAAGAGTGTCCAACACCACGCTACTCATTTGATCCATTGGGAGAGTCTCGTGAATTGTAGTTCTAGTCATCTTTGATATTTCTTCCTACAAGGTGTATAATGTCAGCTAAACCAAATCACAATAAACCAACATACCTTATCATAATTCAAGGAGGAACCTTGTTTACAATATCAAAAAATCAATGTGATACATTTATAACATAATCATGACAACATATATAATTATAATACAAGAATATAACCATATAAACTATTAATCTAGTTAGAGTCTAGTCGTCAATGCATGACCTTATCAACAACACATACCACGACCTCATGCATGACAACAACCACCGCATCACTGTACAATTGACCACATGTGAATACTAGCATTCATAAAAAAGGCATAATCAACCATACACTCATGACGAAACACTCAACAAAAACGCCATCAAATTCCCATGGTGACATTACTACAGCCATGACCCACACCATACAAATGAAACAAGCACATGGTCTCACAACACAAGAAACACATATGAAATTGACATGAATGCATGACCAACGCATAACCCATCTAGTCTGAGGGGTGAACCATGCTTTGATACCACTCTATAAACACCCTCCTCCCACATCTACCCAAGTAAATGACCAACCATGGTAAACATTTGATGAGAAGTTACTATGATACTCCCAAGTCACATTAAGGAAGTGGAACCAATGGAAAAACACCATACAAACCTTCCAAAACAACAACAAGACTCTCAGGAACCATCCCAACCTCTCAGGTAACCAACCCCTAAGTCCCACTGAATTTTTCAACCAATTAACTCGAGGAAACTCCCATGATATTGTTGGAATATAATCCTAACATCTACATTTATTTTTTAGCCTAAGTATCCTTGACTTAGCCACATGCACTAAAAATCATGTTCACACTTGGTTTTTGGTAAACTGGCTTAGTGGACCAACTTTCCCTTGTATTTTGCCTTTAAAGGCTTAATATTATGGAAATGTTGGTCCAAATACTTTCCTAAACCATTTAGACATCTAAGTTCATGTTCACACCTAACCACACCTCATCCACTTGAGTTATTTGAGGATTGGCGCCCCACATGAAGATTCTCCCTTAAATCAAAGGATTTGGTCCCCCAGACCATTTTAGCATGTTTTAAAGTTGCCTTCCTTGGGAAATGCACCTCTCCTCATGCTTTCCTCGTGGCTAATAGTTGGTATAGGTTGTCTTGAGTAATTGTTGCTATTTTAGGTCTCTCTTTAGCTTTTCTTAGCCTTTTCTAGTTTTTACTAGTTTTTTTCCTAGTTTTCCAGATTCGACAATTTCTATATAACCACCTCCCTTTTGGATTAGAGGTTTGGTTTCTCATGTATTAATATTGTTAATTAATTTAATACATTTATTTTATGGAGAAAATTCTTTCTCTCCTCTCTTGAATATCAACAAATTACTTGTGTTTAATTTAACTAGAATTCCAAATCTATCGGAGTTTCTGCAGGAATTCTACATGGTATCGGAGCTAGTTCGAATCTAATGGATTGTACACGGTTTTATTTGCAGGTATAGATCATCAAGAGGCACAGAAAGCAACAATGGATCATCTCTCTCATCCCACAAAACTCGTTCTAAATCCTTTCAATTACTTCTAATGGAAGACATAGATCACTCTGCTCCTCTAAAGCAAAGGGCTTTATAGGGTAACAATGGGAACAAAGACTGAACCGACTTTTTTAGTGGAGAAGATCAAGTATTTCAATAAATTAGATGAAGCATTTGGGCTAATATGACTATCAATTTCCATACAACTCCTCTTTCATGTCAACGAAGCCACTACTCCTGATGCGGTCTGGACCACATTGGAAGGACTATTCGGCAAGCAGGATGAAATGAAAGTGCATCAACTGGAGAATGAACTCATATCCCTCAGTCAAAATAATTTTAGAAACCTGCAAGAATAATTCACCAAGTTTAAATCCCTCCTCGTTGAACTTGATGCATGTGGAGTCAAGAAAGAGGAATATCAACTCATCCTTTTGATTCCCTCAAAATTAGGACCTGAATATTCTGTATTTGTATCGTCTTTTCAAACATCTAAATTGACTTAGGAAAAATGAAAAATTACTCCATTGAAAGACTTCATTGTAGCATTGACTCAAGAGAAAGATAATTTAGTCCAAATGGGTGCCATCAAGCGTTCAAAGAACCAAGCACTTGCGGCTACTAATGCTCCAAAGAGCAGTGGAAGAGACAAGCAAAAAGGGAAGGGTAAATTTAATGAATCGAAGAAGGAGAGACCTGTACAATCTTCAGAGAGCTCTTATTTTCCTAAGGGTAAGAATAAGAAGGAAAGAACACTTTGCAGCTACTACTCCAAAGGTTTTCATCTTGAAGAAAATTGCATGAGGAAAACAATCAATGAGATGGCTAAGCAATTGTAGTAGCACAATCTCATCGTGCCCGAGAATGCAAAGAAGAAGGATGATAATAGAACGGGAGATGGGAGGGGGAGAGAATGAGATGGTCATACTTTAATGGCTGTCACATCCACTCCATCAGCTTGGATCCTTGATTCAAGTGCATCGAACCATATGGCTGCATCAAAAGATGAATTTTCCTCCATCGAAAAAAGCATGAGATCCCTAATTTACTTGGGAGATGCCACACCCGCAAAGATGTGCGGAGAAGGAATTGTAGACCTTGAAGGGGGCTGCTTCACAAATGTGCTTCATGTTCCCTCGTTGTTTGCAAATCTTCTCTCAATATATTAGATCACTCATTCCATCTCTGGAAGGAAGGAGGAGTTCACTCCGGACTTCGTAGTGATTACCGACATTTCCACGGGCTCACAGCTTTCACATGGAATTGCAGATCACGGTTCTCATTTGTATTTCTTCTCCCACTTTGTTACTGTATTTCTGTCATAATCTAATTATATCATCAGGTTATGGCAGGAAATATTTGGCCATCTAAACAATAATTACTTGCATCAACTCAGCAAGGAAAACATGGTAGAAGGATTGCCCTCTATTAAATTCACAAGAGGTGTATGTCAAGGATGCATTCTTGGCAAGCATCCGGAGCAAAAGTTTGACAAAGGGGAGGCACATAGAGCTTCTTCACCTTTTAGGCTGATTCACAGTGACATCATGGGCGCATTCCCGTAGCCTTCAATCAGTAAGGCTCGATATGTACTCACCTTAATAGATGATTTCTCTCGCTTTACTTGGGCATTTTTTCTGAAATTAAAATCGAAAGTATTTGAATGCCTTGTAGAATTTAAAGCACTTATTAAGAATGAGTCTCGGTGTAAGATTAAGATACTTCATATTGATAATGGGTGGAGTATGTCAACAAATATTTTCAGCAACTTTGTATTGATGCAGATATACAGCTACAACACACAGTGCCATATACACCACAGTAGAATGGTGTCATGGATAGGAAAAATGGGTCATTAAAAGAGATGGCCAATTGTATGCTACAGTCCAAATCATTAGCTCCTAAGCTATGGGTTGAAGCTATTAATTGTGTAGAATATACTCATAATCACATTCCTCACAAAGCACTCAAAGGCACCACTCCATTTGAATGTTGGATCGGTAAGAAACCGAAAGTGTCGCACTTTCGCATTTTTGGTTCATGAGCATGGGCTCACATTCCGACAGATAAGAGGAAGGCTTTGGAGCCTCAAAGTTTTGAATGTATCTTTGTTGGATATCCTGATAGTTTCAAAGGATATAAATTATTATATGCTGACACTAAAAAGTTCCTTGTAGCTCGAAGTGTGAAGTTTGAAGAAGAATCACTGCATGATTTTTCAGCAGACCCTACCGAGGAACTGCTTGTTGCCACTGACGAGGAGGAGTTTGAAACTTCTTTGAGCATTTCAGAGAAGCCATTAGGGAAGCCTCTTGGGTATTATTCGGAGGGTGAGAAGCAGGTCATGGTTGCTCCAACTCAGTTGCCAACTTGGGCAGAGAAAACCCTCCAAGATGCGGGTGAACTAGTCGGTTATCCTGCGGATGCGAGAAGGACTAGATCATAGATTTTTGCGGCTCCTCAAGCCCTCGCTACCACTGAACCATTGCTTCCCATACATTTCTATATGACACTTGGTTCAGATACAAAATCACACTCTGAGGCTATTGGAAACTCGCTTTGGGAGGCTGCCATGGATGAAGAGTACTCTACTCTCATGGAAAACAACACATGGGACTTGGTTCCACTTTTGAAAGGACGAAATCTTGTTCGATGCCAATGGATCTATCAAACAAAGATTGCCACAGATGGTGAGATCAGCAAGTAAAAATATCAACTTGTTGCAAAAGGATACTCATAGGTACATGCCATAGACTACACAGAGACATTTGCAACTGTTGCAAAAATGGACTCCATTCAACTAGTTTTAGCCATTGCTGCTTCTTGCAGATGGGAAGTTCATCACATGGATGTGAAGAGTGAATTTATTCATGGAGATCTCAATGAGGAGATATATATGGAGCAGTGATAGGGATACATTCAGAACTCTTCCCTCGTTTGTAGATTAAAGAGATTTTTGTATGGCCTAAAACAGGCTCCTAGAGCCTGGTATGCAAAGATGGATTCTTTCTTGCTTTCCATTGGATTCATTCGATGAAAATATGATCTGAATGTTTATTTTCTGCAACATGATGATTCACTTTTTCTGATAGTACTTTATGTAGATGATTTACTGATGACAGGAAACCTTACCTCAACTATTGATTCGACAAAATCAACATTGCATGATCGATTTTCCATGACAGATTTGGGACTGTTGCACTACTTTCTCTGTCTTGAAGTTTCTTAGTATACTTTAGGGATCAATATGGCAAAATATAATTATGCATCAGATCTATTTGTCTACTTTCAAATTATAGAATGCAAGCCAACAACATCTCCCTTTCTTTCAGGGATCAAATTTGAGGATGCAGGTACTACACCTTTGGTGGACAGTGCATTGTATCGACAGTTGGTTGGGAGTTTGTTCTATCTTACTCACACCAGACCTAATATATCTTTTGTAGTAGGAGTTTGTTCCAGATATATGCAGGAGCCCCATGACCTTCAATGGAAAGCTGCAAAGAGAATCTTTAGAACGGTACTTCCAGTTTTGGTATCTTTTATGCTGCAGATTGCACACTTTCACTGATCGGGTACACAAATTTTGATTGGGCTAGTGATGTTACAGACCATAAGTCCACCTATGGTTATGTTTTCAAATTTTGTTTACGGTGTTTTTACTGGTCTAGCAAGAAGCGATCCAAGATTTCTTTATCTATGGCCGAGGAAAAGTATAGAGGTGCAGTGAATGTAGTTACATAGGCTATTTGGTTGCAGGGGCTTCTCTCCAAGTTTGGTATTTAATATCCACTTCCGACTATCATATTTTGTGACAATCAGGGGTCCATTTAGATATTGATTGATCTACTTTAGAGGAAGAGGACCAAGCACATCGAGATTCACATGCATTACATCCGCGAGCTGATTCGTCACCAAGTCATATCACTACAGTACTACCCCACTAAGCAACAGGCTGTAGACATCTTCACTAAGTCTTTCATTGAAAAGAAATTTTTAGAACTGAGAGCTATGATTGGAGTGGTGGAGACAGCT
>APFE030869178.1:46459-57618 GCA_000404065.3 Pinus taeda | reverse complement strand
AAAAAAAAAAAAAAAAAAAAAAAAAAAATACAATAAAAAATGATCCTTGGGTGAAAACCTCTCTGAGGCGCCCAATGCAGATGGTAGGGGTGAAAACCTCATTGAGGCGCCCCTGCTGTCTCTCTGAAAATAAAGAATTTGAATAAAAAGACCCTTGGGCGAAAAATTCTCTGAGGTGCCTAAGGCAGACAGTAGGGGTGAAAACCTCATTGAGGCGCCCCTGCTATCTCTCTTGAAAAAAAAAAAGAAAAAAGAAAAAAGAAAAAAGAAAAAAGAAAAAAGAAAAAAGAGAAAAAGAAAAGGAGAAAAAAGAAAAAGAAGAAAGAAAGAGAAAAAGCAAGTTTAATCCCTGAAAAATTGTTGCAGGTTGCAGGAATACAGTGCAGAAAGGAGGCCTCCCAACACAAGGACAGGGGTCCCTACCAAGTTACCAGGCATCCTCACATACACTCCCTCCATGGACACTCATTTTTTTCAGGATTCGGACACAATCTGGTCATGGTTCAACCTTCTATAGGAAGCTATAGGACTTTCTATAAGAAGTTCTGCATTTCTAGAGGAAATATCCTGTAGAGCCTTTGGGCAGGCCATAATCGATTATGGAGAGGGATTTGAAGCTTGAAATCTGTTGATGAGGCATGAAACCACTCTTTTATTCCATCCTCCACTTGTTTCATCTCCTTCCACCACCATTGCCACCATCTGGTTGAATATACCTGCACAGTCATACAAGAATCCTGTTTTCTCAGATCAAAATTTGTTTTTTTCAAGTGACAAATAAAGCATGCAGAGGCTCGCACACTTTACCTTTCAAGGCTCCATCAGGACCCTTCATCTATGAATGCAACTTTGTTTGCTTCAACATGCACCCCAGGAGGAGAAATAGCTACAGGATGTCCTATAGAAATCCTGTAGTAGCTGATCTGGCTGGAGCACATACCATGGAGACACCAGCAGCTCACATCAAACGAAGCCGGTGCATGCAGCATTCACCACTAGAGGGTTGGGTCTCGAGGCCTTGTATCCAGCATCATCCAGTGAAAGAGGAGCTCCAGCACCCGTGCACGAAGCAGCAGCAAGCAAATCTAGCATTCCATGTCCCAAATCTTGCAAAACACGTCCACGGCCACACAGGTAAGTGTCTAACCTTATTTCTCGAATTGCATGAACTATACTCTAAAATTTGCATGACTGTGAAATGGGCGGATTGAACAAGTTGGTGGCCAGTCAACTGACCACCCATAGCCAGTCGGATGGCCTCGTAGGATCCGAATGAGCTTGATTATGCCAAAAGACAGGCAATTGACACGTGGGAAGTGTCCAGTCGGGGAGAATCGACAATGTGATAAAAATGGTGGTGGTGAATGCAGAAGGAAGGATTCGGTGGTCAGAGACATGCCGAGGAATGATGGCTGTGACGTCGGCCAACGGATTGGCCTAGACAGCTCACCCCCATGCCATGAATTCCGTAGCAATTCAAATTTCCCGTTTGAATAACTCACAGTGAACCGCTGTAATTCGCACTTGCAACTGTTTTTGCAGCCGAGTACACATCCTCCTCTACAAGTTGTTAGCTTGAGCTTCTCGACCTGTTCCAACGTCCTTCCGCAGCTCAGACTTGTCCAGAGCCACCGTGCCATCCTCTAGAAGCCGAAAAAGCTTTCTACAGGAAGGTGCGCTACAGGAAACCCGACATTACGAAGAAGCCTGGATTGTCTACGTCGAGGGTGGAAATTCTCAGAGAGCTAGGCCCGAACACACCATTCCCATGCAAAATAGTTCAAAAGGTGGTGAATTCGATGTGCTAGGGTAGAAAAAAATTTAAAAGCAAGTCTGTCTGTGAATGCAAAAGCAGTTTACTTATGGTTGCATGAAATTGTCTTCATTGGTTTGCGTCCACGATTTTCTCCACGAGTCCTGAGTTAAATTCCTCCTGTAGAGAAGTTGAGACACTGTCAAGGCCAACCAGTGAAAAAAACTGTGAATTTTACATGATTATGTGTATGTCAGAAACATATCTCTGCACTCTGTTTAGAGAAAACCCGAGTTGTCCTTCTGTACACGGGTAGTCAAGTTTCAAAACCGAGGAATTGATACGAATTGGCCTGCAGATACTATTTTCAACGTTTTGAGAAGGAAACACACATAGAATTCCCTTCCTGCTCAAAGCGCAAGAAAAAACAGAGTATTTTTCACCATGTCAGGAGGGTTTATCAGAAAGGAACCCTCAGACTCCAAGAAACTACGAGAAACTCCTAAGGTGGTAGACTTATTTTCCCGTGCAAACTGGATGACATTCTGTGACCAAATTCAAGGTCACGATGATGAAATCACAGAGGAATTCCTAAGGTCCCTAAAGCAAAAATCAAAGACACTAGCCACTGTCAACTTCAAAGGATTGACCCTAAAACTCACCTCGTAGCTCATTAGCAGAGTCACTGATCTACCGATGGGGGTACCTTGGGATAAAGAGGAGAGGAAATTGGGCCAAAAGGCTAAAAAGGAGTTCTTCTTACCAGAGGAACAATTTTCAGAGGATAATAATGGGGTCCGGAGAACCAGCCTATAGCCATTTTGGAGCGAAGTCAGCCTCGAAATTATTAAATATATTACCTATGAGGGGCGGTTTAGCATCGTATATGGTTATCATTTCCGTTTGCTAACTAAAATCAAGCATCAAATGGATTTGCCCACAGAACAAAAGTTGAGCATCCCCTACTTCCTCCTTCAATCCTTGATTAATTTTTCCACAAAGCTGAGGGAGGGGACACCAGACCAGCTGGCCCATCATGGGCTTATCAAGCTCCTTGTGGAAGATGCACTCCATACCTACACTGTCCCTCTCTCCTGGGAAATTTTTCGAAATATGTCTAAGGATGATGACATCCGAATTTTGGCCGAGGAGCTCACTTCCTCCAGCAGCAAGGAGAAGGACCACATTGAGGCAGAAAAGAAAGCTAAGGGTCAGGAAACCCCGAGAAAACCACCAAAGCAAGGACAGGAAGAGACACGAGAGAAAGGCCAAGCTGTTGAGGCCAAAATAGTGGGTGGTAAAATGACACAAACACCCAGGGAGAAAAGGTTGCAGGGCAGGGCAGAAAGGACTGAAAAAGTCCAAACAAGTGAAGGAACACCTAAGGTAGCCACAACCAAGCTAAAGGAAAAAGCACCCCTAGCCAAGCAGGCCAAAACAGTGCCAACTGGTTCTATAGGAAGTCCAAAAACTGCTTCTACAGGAAGCTAGAAACCAGTCATTACAGGACTTTCTACAGGAAGTCTGAAGAAAGGGAAAGGGAAGGAAGAATCTCATGAGATTATAGCTAGGGAGGCAGCAGCTGTGCTGGTCACCCTCAGCACCTCTCCAAAGCAGAAAGAAAAATGAAATAGGGAGCCTTCCATGTATTTTAAGGCGAGAAGAAGCACAAGGATTAAAATTGGTAGACCAAAGGACAAACAGTCCAAAGAACCAATTACAGTTGAAGACACCCCATCCAAACAAAAGACATCCATAACATATGAGCGGGGAAGCCTAAAGACATCAACATGGAAGGAAATGATGGAGAAATTGAACTTGGAGGCCTCTCTATAGGATGCCAAGGCTGCTCTACAGGAAACATTGGCTAGGCTGAAAGAGACCGAAAAGATGGAAGAAAAAGCAGCCGAGTCATCACAGGAGGAAGAGGAGGACGATACCATTATGGAACCAAGCCCCTAGCCCAGCCTGGGCTCTTATTATAACTTATTAGAGGCCGAGAAAATCATTCCTCAAAAATTCAGAGTGCCACTTTTCCTAGCACTAGAGGAAGAAAGAGTACGGACCCACACTTTGATGAAGATCACTAAATCCAAGGGGGTGGCAGATATAGGCCCTCTGGAGGAAAAGCTCAAGGAGACCCAAAGAGAGTTGGCAAGGGTACGGCATGTGGAGAGCTCCCAACAGGCTAAGCTATGAGAAGAGAATGAGCTGCTTAGACAACAGGTACAACTACAAGGACATAGGAAAGAAGAGGCCACAAAAGCCAAAGACACCACAGAAGAGCCTCAGGGAAAGGAAGGAATGCAAGCTGAACTTGAGGCAATAAGCTGGCAACTACAGGAAAGGGAATTGCAAGCAGGCCTAGAGATACAATCTCTAAAACAACAGATACAAGAGAAGGAGGCCCAACTGGCTTGCATGGCCAGTTGGGCAATGGAAGCTCTGCAATGTAGGCAAAAGACCAAATCCTATGGCCTATACCTTAGGGACCAGTGGCTGCAATTTCAAATCAACACGTTGGCACAGAGGGGTATCACTCAAATCCAAAACCCCCAACAATTCACGACCTTATGTAACAACAGTTCGTTAGAAGACAAGGCCAAGCTATCAGAGTTCTACCTTCATAATTTGGCCCTTCCCAACATGACCTCGTGGGACCCCAACATAATAGTAGGGGACATGCAGCTTATGGCAATGAACTCATGGCGAAACCATGAAGAAAATAGAGCAGCAAAGGTCAAAAATGTCATGGACCGAGAACTGCAGGAACCACTGCTGATTAGAGCAGAGCCAGGGGACCCCTCAGCATTGATATCCGCCCACTAGCACCTAGCAACCAACTCTCAGACCCTGTTAGAGTACATGGATCGGCAGGCTCAGGCCATAACACACTTTGAGGATATGGAGCGACTATTGGGGGAAAATTGTGTTCATGCTTGCACCCGTAGGTGGAACACATTGCCCCACAACCTCAAAATCAGGGAATACCACCTCCAACTAGAATGAGAGAGGCCTTGGCACGAGTGCCTCTCTACAAAAATTCTATGCAGAATCTTTAGGCCAACTGGATAGGCCTCAAATTAAGTCCACCTTTGCTTTTGGGGTTGTTAGAAGGAGGCACAGAAGAAGAAGAGCATAAGCAGTGGGAAGAGGTGGAAAGGAAGGCCAGATTCCATGATAGTGAAGAGGATACCACTTTAGAAGCCTGGGATGTCAGGGAGGCGATCAAAGCAATTAAGGACGAGGAGCTGGACTAGTTGCTCAGAGGATGAGCAACCCATTCAGCAGGGGGGTGATGATGAGCCCCAAATTGGGTAACTTATTGGGCTCATTTTTCCTAATTATCCTTGTTCAGTCCTTGTTCAATCCTCCATTTTTCATAGATTATGCATTATTTTTTAGTATTTTTATGTCATTTGTACGAATAAGGGTGGTCACTCTTCCTAGGTGGCTAACACGTGCTTATTTTAGGTTTTTTGACACACGTTGGAGCAAAACCGAGCAATCATGGGCTAGGTGACAGCCAAGCTTGAGGTGAGGATTTGTAGGGGGGTTGTCTCTGACATTAAATAGTCCTTCCTTGGGATCTCCACCCTCAACTCCGAGCTCACAGGCCACCAAAACGGATCTTGAAGGCATACAAGCAGATTTTGGAAAAGGGACTGTCTACTAACAGTTGGGACAACTGAGTCCCTTAGATTTAGGAGGCCTGCTAGGGCCCTCGTGGTGTATAAATGAGAAGGCCTCAACCTTCGTAAGGGACTTTTGGAAACCATTGCATTTTTTGCACCACAGTGCTGCCACTTTTAGCTCGTTTTCTTGTAGCCATTTTGGGATAACTTTTGACTCATGACTATTTTTTGATAATGATAAGCAGTCCTGTTTTATATCAACTCTGAGTTCTCTATAGGAGCCGTAGCTCTCAGGGTTGGGCCCAACCTGAGAGCCTAGGGCCTCCTTTATGTACTATTATCTTTTCTTTATGCATCGTTGTTTTTCCTTTTATGCATTTGCAAACGTATTTCTGTTAGACAGATTAAGTTGTGTTGATTAACTAGGTCACTGTTTATGGTTAGAAATGCTTCAGATGTTTAGAATCGGTTGGTAGGATAATAACAGGGAAAAAGTTCCAGAAAAAGGGCCAACAAACGCTTTTTGTTTCACGTCTTCCTCATTGGATCAGGGGCCGGAATTGAAGTAACCGTGCTGTCCCAAACAAAAACACTAGTTTTGTTGTGCCATGCAATCATTAGTGTACTGTTTTCATTTGCAGAAGTTGGTTACATGTTCATATCTTTGAAATGTTTCATTTCATAGTTGATATATATGGTTCCCTTTCAAATAAATCCACTGTTCATTCACTTTATTGTTAGCCAGATTAGATTAGCTAGGACTTTGATTACTTGCAAGTCTTTATTGGTTCAGTTGAAAGTGCACAATGCAGAGCATCTCTACTGCCTTTACATCCACCCAAGCTTCATCAGAGCCATCTGTTCCATCTCCTAACTAGGTTCCTCATCTCACATTTGTCCTCTTGCCCACGTAACCCTACCTTTTTGTGCAACCATTGGTTCAGCCTTCTTTGAGCCAATTTAGCCATCTACGCCTTCTCACCACTCCATCCACCAATCCTTGGGCCACTACAGACCCCTATCCTACCTCCATACCCATTCCTACATCTTCCCTCACTCATCCATCCTCTAAAACCCCATTTCTGAACATCCTGTAGAAATTTCTGAACACCCTGTAGAAATCTCTGAACATCTTGTAGAACCCCTGCAGAGTTCCTGTAGAAGCTCACAAATGAGGTTTCTTGATAGCCAAACTTTGTGAAACTCTTTGGAAGGCTGGTAGGGACTCCTTATACCCTCTATGAACCTTCCCGACCTCTTCCAAGCATTTCTCCTCATTGATCCACCCCTGCACAGTCAAGAACAGTGAAAGCATATGCATGATGAAACTGACGACTTAACCAAAAATACAAAAAGATGTTTTCTTTAGATAGAGGTAGTCTAGACACATGTATTTTACCTTCATAGAAGTAATGGCATCTCTTTCAGTAGTTTACATTCTCTTCTTTGCGTCAGTAGGACTAGATGGTAAAATTAGGGTTTGCTAGGGTTTGCATTTCTTTTCCGCTTTTCGTTTCTTTCTGCAAGTAGATTAGCCTCCTTTGAGTTAGCTTTCATCCATCAGTTAAAAAGATTCTTATAAGAGCTCATAGAATTTGGCTTAAGCTCCTAGCGGACTTGTGCTAGCTGACCAAGTGACAACTGCGGCAAGAGCTAGTACTTGTGCATATAGCACCGTCGCTTCCAAGTTTGTTACGAACTACCGGGTTGATAAAATTAAAGAAGGGAGTCCCAAGAGTTGTAGCATTATTGCTGCAATACTGGAGCCCACCAGAAATATTGGTCCAGGCACTTTCCTAAACTGTTTATACATCTAAGTGCATGTTCACACCTAACCACACCTCATCCACTTGAATTATTTGAGGATTGGCGCCCCACATGAAGGTTTCCCTTAAATCAAGGGATTTGGTCCCCCAGACCATTTTAGCATTTTTAAAGTTTCCTTCCTTGGGAAATGTGCCCCTCCTCATGCTTTCCTCGTGGTTGATAGTTGGCATAGGTTGTCTTCAGTCATTTTTGCTATTTTAGGCCTCCCTTTAGCTTTTTTTTATCCTTTTCTAGTTTTTTACTAGTTTTTTTACTAGTTTTCTAGATTCCGCAATTTCTATATAACCACCTCCCTTTGGGATTAGAGGTTTGGCTTCTCATGTATTCATATTGTTCATTAATTTAATACATTGATTTTATGGAGAAAAATCTTGCTCTCTTGTCTTGAATATCAACAAACTACTTGTGTTTAATTTAACTAGAATTCTAGACCTATCAGTGTTTCTGCAAGAATTCTACAGATATGGGCATGCTAGCATCCATAAGGCTATGGACGCTCCCACATCATTGTATGCCAACATCCGGGGACTATTTTTCTCAGTGTTGTTCCAATTTCCCTAGGATTTGAGTCACTTTTTCAGGCCCAGAGCTCAGGGCACTTCCTAGAATTCAATGATAACTTTAGAACAAAAAGATAACAATGGAATGATGATAGAAATGAAATTACTTAAAAAAATCCTTGACTTGACCCCTACTAGACATGATATACATTTCTTCAAACATATCATAAATATGTAATATATAGGTGTAAACAACATATCTAAGCATAGGGGCTGCGTACTCATCTGAGGATCATTAAGAAGCATTGATGCCTCAACACATTAGCTCCCATTTCATCCATTAGGCCATTTTCCATTCATTTACAAGTAAAAAATGATGAGAGCCATACATAGCTAATGTCATAATACATATTCATAACCATCATAATAACCATAAAAATTCTAAGGAAATAACAGGCATATGATCCACATATAAACCAATACAATACTCATAATATAATAAGGATAAATTACCTCATATTAATGATGCAAAGGCTAACCAGTTGTGGGAATTCCATGAAACACTCGATCATAGACATGGTTGAGCCAAAAGTCTCTTCATCTAGTCACCCACATGCCATATTCCAAGCATGAATGTGGGATCTGATAAAACACATCAATCCAAAACCATCCAGGGCATTTAGAGGCCAATCACCTCAACCCATCAAATAGTGATTCGAACTCATAGCCAAACATCACAAAACCATCACTAGATTGGTCTCTAGCCAAGCCTTCTAGAGCTCCACAGAATTTGTTCCAACCAAAGCTAAAGGACTAGTAACTCAACCACAACTGTTGTCGGGATCCAGAGTGTTTGTCCAATCAAGGCTCCACGACTAGTAATTCAACTCACCAAGGGCTCCATAACATTTTTACAACCAAGTCTCTAGGACTAATAACTTAGCCCAAGCTGTTATAGGGCTCTGGAGCATTTGTCCAACTAAGGATCCATGAACTAGTAACTCAATCCAGGCTAAAGGAAACATGAGAATTAACTAGAAAAACAAAGAAGTAAACCCACAATGCCATGGATATCAAGGAAATGGCAAGGCTAGGAAAATCCACTGTCAATCTAGGAAAACCTCCATGCGAGTAATTGATCATGACCAATAAACCACATGCATATGCCATGCATGCCAAAACTAGTGAGGAAAACATACATGCAATTTGGTACCTGCATAACCTGTTGTAGTTGTTGATCTTGATGTCCTCTTGCACCTTTCTTTTCTTCCTTTTCCTTCTTCCTCCAAAAATCCAAGTATTCCATGCTCTCCAAGAGTGCTCCAAGAAAAGTCTAAGTGTCAAAGAGTATGAGAGATAGAGAATAGAGAGAGATTTCCCAAACTGAACTAACAAAAGTCTGTGTACTGATCCTCATAAGCCTTTTTATTAATGATGCCTCTATTTTCTTTATTTTCTATTTTCCTTCAATTTCCTCCTCACATTCAACCTGTGACCTTTCACCTCTCGTTTCTCTTAATTTCCATTATTTTCATAAATAAATGTGCCAAAATGCCAATTTTCCTCTTCAAAGCCTTTTCCATTGCCTTTTCCAATTTCCTTAGCCATTAATCAATCAAAAGTGATCCCCATCACTATTATTTTTCCAACATTCAACTTGGAATAAGTGTCCCATCAATCGTGGTTATTATTATTCATTTATTAATTTTTATTACATGGAATTTTCACTAGGGATGTTACAACATCTGTCAATGTATTTAGATTTATAGAGATGTGTTCATATCGTATGAAATCAAAATGTCTTTCTAGAATTCAAACCCTTAAAAACATAGGCAAGATACATACGCAAGATGGTAGGACTTCTGATTGAATAAACATTAGCAAGGTATAGTACCATAATCTGTGAGTCAAGTATGATGACTAAACGCCAGATAACATGTGAAATAACATCATATAACAGCTCGAACACTATGCTATACTCAACAATTTTATTGCTATAGTGACCAATACAAATCCCTTGTAGACTCACTAACTCGCCATTTGGAGCAAAGATAGTCCATGTTGTGGAGGATAGGTTCTGCATACTATGACTAGCACCATCAGTGTAACCAAAATATGGTTCAAGGGATGTCGACATATACAAACCAAATTTAAAACGGAACTACAAAAACCTTAGGAAACTCTAAAGAGACACACACAAACACACCTATAGACAATATGAACATAGTGTTACTACACATGAGATCAAGCATAGTATTTCTTTAGGTACAACCCATTCCTAGGTTGCGCATGTGTAATTCCATCAAAATTGACTAATACATAGGCCCCGTTTGCAACAAAATTATTGAAAATATATGGACCATACCACATAGGTTGGAACTTTCATGATCCTATCTTATCAAATTCTTGGTCATATAAAAGAAAAGGGTCCCTTCCAAGGAGACATGGGGTTTGAGACTCTGTCGTATTGCACCTTGATATGTATTTTATGAGCTTCATTAGCTATAACAAAATCATGTTGTGTCTCATCTAATTGAGTCAGATGTAAAAGACGTTCCTCTTCTACAGAGTGGTAGGAAGAATTTCTAAAACTAGTTTCAGTGACGAAACTTCATATTTGATTGGGAGGATTGCTTCTAGACTATAAACCAACTAAAAGGGTATAAATATGATATCAATCCTTACTGAGGTTTAGTATGCCCACAAGGAATCATAAAGAAGCAAATTATAGTCCGATTTATGGACCCATACCATAAGTTGAAGCATAGTTTGTTATGAAACCAGCTCAAGAAAAGATAGAAAAGATAGATCAACGCCTTATAATTCAGCCTCTTCGAGGGGGCAACCTCATTTACATTACATAAATGAACAATTCTGGGATGATTCAAATGAAAAAACCTCCTTTCTATATATAGGAGTCTAAGGAGTCACAATATAATCTAGCCGACCTAACAATAATAATATAAACCACAAAATAACAATAGAGGGATTCTATGGGGCACAGTAATAACAATATGGGGGCAATAGGGCACAACAATATTAATAAGGGGTATAAATACAATAGCAATGGGGTAATCACTAGTATTATAGGGACCCAACATGCCCCTCTCCTTCAAAAAAGTGTTGTCCTCAACGCTTGAGTAGTTCTGAATACTTTTGCATAAAATTTTCATCCTCCCATGTGGAATCTTTAGCGGATAAGTTCTTCCACTTGATAAGATACTCTGAAATTGAACGATTTCGTAGCTGTTGAGTTCTTGTTTCTGTGACTGCTTTTGGTTCCAATATAATTTTTCCTTCCTGATCAAGTTCTGGTAATATTGTTTGAACTGGGAGCTTGTCGCCTATAACCTTCTTTAAACATGAAACATGGAAAACTGGGTGCAATCGAGAAGCTGCAGGAAGCTCTAATTTGTATGCCATAGTACCAATATTTTGCAACAC
>APFE030869178.1:0-42295 GCA_000404065.3 Pinus taeda | reverse complement strand
AAATCGCCTTCCATTTTTCCTATATACCATGGAGATTCGCCCATTTATTATATTTATAAATTTAGGGGGGGTTCTTAAAATTTTCCCTGGTCAAAAGGTCAAGACGACAGTTGACCCGGTCTTGCCTTCAGAGTGCTCATCTTCGAATGATACCGTCACTGAAGAGAAAGAAAACGACATCGTTCAAATTCTTTTCGTCAACACAGACTCTGATGAACTTGGGGGAAATCCTCTCGTTTCTTCATTGCAGGAAGGAATTTCATCAGAGTCATATCCGACCGTCTATTCGGTCCCACCACCAAGCAACCTAGTTGTCTCCTTTGACTGGAATCTACTAGGCAGACCCCGTTTACCAGCCAGTGTACCATTCATAATCATTGTACAAGCTTACAGAATGGTCATGGCTGGTACCATCATCAATGAACGGGCTTCTGTGAGTATCCTTTCCTCAACTGCTTGGAAAGCGCTTGGTTCGCCATCACTTTTGCCTGAAATGAGAAATCTGGTAGGCTTCGACAAAGGAACCAGTCAACCTTTAGGGATCCTTCCAAATGTGCCCATTACTTTGAGAAGGAAAATTGTTCACATGAATGTGATGGTAGTTCAAGGTCCCCTGGATTATAATCTACTCCTTCGGCGTGACTATATTTATTGCATGGGAGCCGTCGTCTCCTCACTCTTTAGAGTAATGTGTTTTCCGCACAAAGGCAGAATAGTCAAGCTCATGGACCAAATGTCATTCCCTGGTTCACACATCGCAAATAGTCAAATGCCATCCCTAAATGGTCTTTTCATGCAAGGAATGTCTCATCGATCTCCAATCCGTCCACCTGATGAGTGCGAGTGATACAGGAGGATGTGACTGAAACCCAGGGGGCATGCACCCTTGTCTGTTTCGGTAGGAAAACCTTGGGTATAGAGTAGATTTCTGCGAGGGATATATGACTAGTCTGAAGAACCCGTCCTCACAGGAAAATGGGATCAGGCTGGAATAAGAAACCTTCGTTAAAGTTATGTGAGTGGAATGCGTCTGCACCACTCACCTTTGTTTGTTTCGATAGACATCACCAGGGAAGCATTTTATCTGCTACACAGACAGAACTTTCTTGGTAACTTGGAAATTTTTTGCTATACCTGGGGGCATGCAAACCTTTCCGCATGCAAGTGAAGAGCGGCTATTTATTTTTTAAATTTGTAGGACCTCTAACCCTTTAAACCCATAAGGCTAGTCATTTCCTAACTTGCATACAGAAAGGATCCGGGGCAAAGCTTCGAAAGATGCAAGCCCCATAAAAAATGGCATCTTGATTGAGACATCCTTATCATACGACTAGCGAGCAACGTTACCGCAGGGTTCAAGCTTGTTAAAAAATGAACCCTCCACGAGCAGTTTTAGCGCATAGTTCAAGCTCGTTAAAAAATAAACATAAGTCATGAGAAAATGTTTCCCCCAACGTTTAAGCTCATTAAAAAATGAACCGGTAAATAACCATTGTGAATGCTTTATCGCTAGCTTTTGAGCCTTGGTCGTGTTCTCGCCATCACCTCCACTCTATTTTTAGCTGATCATTCACCCCCATATGATTGTTTACCCCTTCAAGAAACATCTGCGAAGAGTGATTCTGTTAGCCATCCTTGTGACATTGCCGTGATTGGAAAATTCCAAATCTTACCTGGAATCAGCTGCTACTCGAAACCATCACTCGTTCCTCGAAAATGAGTCTTCTTTAAGTTCTTTTCACTTGACTCGTAAAATATGAAAAGATTGCCGAGCAATTGGCCTCTCTGGCTTGTTAAAGTCATCGGAAGGGCTATCCCTCCTCTAGATTTTAATATTTTTGGACCTGAGGGATTATTACACAAAAAGATCGAGCGCTTCTCTTGTTCGGCTCGTTAAAACTATCGAAAATTCATCCCTTTTGTATTATTTTACGCTTTTTCAAACTTAAGGGATTATATGACGGAAAAGAATCGTTGGATTTTCCTTTCCATTTCTTTCAGGCTCTCTAAAATTGAAAGAGACCGAGTTATCTTTGTCGTTAAACTCGTTAAAACCAAATAGCGACAAACTCATCCAAATGGTTGAGAACGAGTTTCACTGCCGCTAGGCTCGCTAAAATATAGCGACAGGTTCGCTCGAAGGTCAGATTATATAACAAGCATATGTTATCCTCCTCAAGCTTGACAAAAATAAAGAGGTACTGGTCAGCAATGACTGGCGAAAATTGGGAAGAAAACTTGAAGAAACTTTATTGGTAGCAAGTCGCTCTTGAAAATGACACTTTCCTTCCACATCCATGCCAGGTTGGGTTGCTCTGTTCACTGGTCATCACCATTGGTCCATCACACCATCCATCTTTGGGGTTAACGCTACCAATCCATCGTCAGTGTCGCCGATATGTTCAAGAGAAGTAATTCAGACAATTCACCTGTCTCACCCACTGCAATACATTCATGCTTCATTCCTTCATGACCACCACCCTGAACCCTCTATTGTCAAATTTTTTTCACCTCCAAAATCCTTTGCTTCGTTCTGTGTCATTGATGTGGGATTCATTATGGCCCTCCTGCGACGAGTCACTTCTTGTCGACATCAGCTCATTATCCAAGAAGTTGACTTAGGAACAACCCTTTCAGTAATTTGAAGCTTGCATGCCTTAATGGCAAGTTTCTCACTTTTGCCAATAAGTTTACGGCAATGGCCTTCGACCAAGAGATTTTACGTGGTGTTTGACGCCAAGTCCTTTTCACACCACGTGAATTGTACTGTAGTACCTGGAGGGTCATTTTCATTATTGGTTATTCCTCTCGCGCCTGTTAACAACTTACATCATTGGCTGGTAATCAGGTGATGTCTTTCCATGTTCGACTCCAGAACATTTTTCACATGGATCGACTTGTACTTCGAGTGAATATTGAACAAGTTTTGAAGACCCTGGATCTAGTTTCATCCATCCAGGCTATGATATATTCAGGAATATAAAAACATCCAGTGTACATCATTGCCGAACAGATGATAATCCAAATCAAAGGATGATGTGTCCATATCATCAGTCTGTCACACAGACGATTTTCTGTCCTATGTACATGAAAATAAGTTTAAAAAGCTGAGCATGGGAATGCCTGCCTCAAATAGATCATGAAAAAATGTTGTCAAAATAATGTATTGTATTGTATCTTATTACAGGTTGCCTCCCAGCTCGGGAAAACTTTAAATCCTCATAGTAAAGCATTTCACCCGACATCAGAAATATTAACGACCTCATGCTTTAGAGGGCAAATGTTATAGACATTTTTGGGCACTTCAACCCCAACCATAAATGTCCATAAAATGAGGGCTCCTAAGTCCCTAAAAGTGTTGCTTCACTGCCTAAAGGAAGAAGGTTAGCTGATTACATCATCTCCTAGAAGTTCTCCACTGAAAATTTCTCATAAATGGTCAAAATTGGACCATACTGAAAGCTCAATGCAGAGGGTGCGATGCATATCACCTTCCCAGTGTACAAGATGCGATGCATACTGAATTGCTCCTCTGTAGGGTGCGATGGTCGGGAATGGACAAATGGAAGGGACAAAAATGCGAGGTGGTAGATCATGGAATCTTCCAGAAGCTTCCCCTCTGACACTTGCCTCTCTATTTTCGACTAGGGATGAGTAAGAGATCATCATTCTCCAAGTGGAAGCAAGAACTATCAGAGAGGGGAGACTAATCAAGATCCTACAAGATGAATCACCTCTTTGTAATCATCTATATATGGATCCCTCATCACAAATATTCAGAGGCTGGAATTTTGTATCTTATAGAGAAGTGTTGTTGGTTTTCTGGTTTACATTCATAGTGTGTGGTGATCTAAGCTTTGATTGAGGTGAAGAAGGGCTTCCTAGCTGGAGGATGATGCTGGGTCGGAACATATGGTTGTAATCCTCTTGCTACTTTTCATCTTAGTAAAGCTATTCTTGTTTTCTTCCATATTCTTGTGTACTTGTTTATATATGCATTTATATGGCTAACACACATCTGATCCTATGTTATTTATGAATATAGATCTTTCTTTCTTCGATAGTAGTATGTTGCTGTGATTCCACAAGTTCTTTTTGAAGTTGGGCAGAAGAAGAAGAAGTGGTGAAGCTCTATCAAGAAGGAGAGGAAATCAAGCGCAAGACTCAGGTTGGTCTTCTTGGTTCTCCTCTCATCTATTTTCATAAAAGAAAACAATAGTAGACTTTACTTGTTTGTTTCTAAGATAGCCACCCATCTTAGTGGGAATAGTAGCATTCAAGTGGACACTATTCCTGGTAACAAGAGCACCTTGGAGGATAAAGCAAAAATGGCAGAGTTCTACCTACACAACATGGACCTCACAGACATGAATGTGTGGGACCCAATGCCAAGCTAGGGGACCAGCAACTAATGGCCATGGCCTCATGGATGAACCATGAAGAATCGAGGGCAGCAAAAATAAAAAGATTGATGATAAAAGAGCAGAATGAGCCATTAATGATAAGAGTTGAGCCATCATATCCTATGGTACTCATCATCACACACAACCTACTTTCCAATGACCCCCAGATTTCCCCTAAGTATCTAACCAATCAGGCACAAGCCATTGCACACTTCGAAGATATGAAAATGCTACTTGGGGATGAATGTGTGCATGCATGCATGAGAAGATGGAACACCTTACCTCACAGTTTGCATATCAGAGAATACCAATCCCCCATGAGGCTGAAGGAGGCATTGAAAAGAGTGCCAACATACAAGCACTCCATGTAAAGGCTAAAGGTCAATTGGATTGGCATCAAACTGAGTCCTCCACTCCTATTAGGCATGCTGGAAGGCAGAAGAGAAGAAGAAGAGGGGGAGTAGTGGAAGAACATAGAAAGAAAGGCAGGGTTTTATGGCCAACATGAGCAGACAACATCATAAGCTTGGGATGCTAGGGAGGCCACCAGGGCCATAAAAGATGAGGAGATTGACTAAGTTGCTCAGAGGATGAGCAACACCTTCAGTAGGGGGTGATGATAAGCCTCATAAATGCGTAATTATATGGGATAATTTTACCTCCTAACCAAGTCAAATCAACCATTTTCTTAGCTTATTGTATGCTTTTCTGATTATATGTATGCTTATAGAGTGAGTTGAGTTAGTTACAATGCCATGTGGTCTAACATGTATTTAATGCAGATTATTGATGGTTTTTGAGGTCGAAGCCAAGGATCCAATGGTCAAATGGTAGCAATAACTCGAAGTAGACAAAGGAGAGGACTTATAGGAGGGAATCCCTCTCATTTATTACTCTTCAATTCGAATTCCCCTTCATTCAAGTCAGAGTACAAGCAACCAAATCATGCACTAGAAGGTAGCCGAGCAAAGTGAAGATGATTGAGAGTTATCTCGAGTTTTGGGAGCCAAGAATCCCTGATTTTAAGGAAGGTATTGGTAGCTTCAGATGTATAAGTAGAGAGGCCTAGGGCCTCACTAGGGTTGGATTTTTTCTTATGTAAACTCTGCTCAAATTTCGAGCTTATTATTTTGTGACAACTTCATGTAAACTTGCTATCTTTTTTTATAATGAAGATGGAATCCTTTTTGAGCTAGAAATGAGTTACCTTAAAGAGCTAAAGCTCTTGGATTAGGGCCCAATCCAAGTAGCCAAGCTTTTCTTTTCTTGTATTTTATATTCTATACTTCAGTTTGTAGATTAATTTGTTGTTAGATGTATTTAATTCATGGTTAAGAATAAGTTGCTTTTGATGATTTAATAGTTTTCTTTCATTTGTGCTTTCTGTAGTAGGTTAAATCAAGTGATTAGAAAATATTCAAAAGGCTAGTAATAGTGCCTTGGCCTCTTTTCCTCCCTTTGGGACCATGATTTGAGGCAGACACCTTCTTGCTGCCCCAAAAACACAGATTTTCCTCCTTAATAGGACTTCTACTGTTTGCAGCTTTTTAGTAGGTTAATAGTCTAGTTTGCTTTGCTTTAGATATTCTTTATCATGATTCACTTCCTAATTAGCAATAGTCCTCTTTCATGCTTTCCTTTCTTTCAGCATTTCTCAGCATTTCCTTTCATAGGTCATAGTTTAGATCATTTTAATGCAAAACTCTATTTTTCATAAATGCGCTCATTTCATTGTTTGATTGACCTTCTTGGTTGATTGTCAGTTCCTTTGTAGCAGATCTCTCCCAGTAGTAGGCCAACTTATCAGGAATCACACCCTCCATCTGATCCATGCCCTACAAGTCTCCCAACCCTCACCTCAAATCTGCATTAGTTTCCTGCATTTTTCATATAACTTTTTCCTCTCTCCTTGAGCAAACCCAATCATCTTTCTCTCTCCTGGTGGGTCATGGTATACCTTAGGCACCCTAACACCTCACTCCAACCTTCTTCCACCTTTTCCACCCACTCTCACACCCTAAAAATAGCAAAAATTTCTCTTGGCCTTCTCCTGTAGGTCTCCTATAGTTTCCCTGTTTTCCTCCTGTAGTTTCCCCGTGTCCTCTTATAGTTTTTCCTGTAGGCTTTCTTTTCAAGGCTGAGTGTGGGAAAAGCCTCTAGAATGCCACCTAAGACCTCCTAGAACCCATCCACACCATCTTCCATCCTTCCAAGCTCCAAAATCACCCTTTACCTCCAGCTATTCTCTACCACACTCACACACAATAAAGTAAATGCATGTCAAATTCACATAAAATACATAAAAATCCAAAAATATGTTTTTTGCTTATTTACTTCCAGAAATAGAATGTTTACATGTTGTTTTCTTCCTTGAGTAGGTAATGGCATTTCTTTCATGGTTTTCATATTTTTTTTGGCAAAAGTAGAATTAGCTTGTTAATTAGGGTTTACTAGTTCTTGCCTTACATTCCAGTGTTTTCTCTTTTTTGCAATTAGAATAGCCTCTGTAGAGTAATATTTCTTTCTTTCATCACACATAGAGCTTCTTTTGAGATCTATATATGTTGTCTTGAGCTCCTAGTGATCTTGTGCTGGCTGACCAAGTGACAACCTGCAGTAAGAACTAGTACTTGTGCATACAACACCGATGCTTCTAAGCTTGTTACGAACTAATGGGTTGATAAAAGTAAAGTTGGCAGCCTAGGAGTTGCAACATTCTTGCTACAATACTGGCACTCACCAAGGCACCAAAACTGTAGGCCCAATTTGGGCAAATTGGTACATTCAACTTCCCAGAGTTGTAACTTTGGCATACGATCTCCATTTGATGCACATAATACATCATTAGAAAGATATATCTGAGGACTACAACTTTCGAGTGACAAACACAGGAAAACACCTATTTTTTCAATAGTTTTCCCAAAAAAATTAATTTAGGGCCTCAAAACGACTCCAGAAGTTCATGACCCTATAAATTGCCAAAAATAGTAAACTCTGCTACAATTAAGGAAACTGAAAAACTGAAAAAGACAGTCGTGGGGGTCCAAGTGGAATAGGCAGATGACAACCAAGATCCACCTGGATCATCTATACTAGAGTCTTAACATATTACTCATAGTATGTGTTTTCCCTTTAAAATAAGTTTTGATGCCCTTTCTAACAACTTGGGCTTTCGGTTATACAACTTAATTTATCATACTGTTGGCTTGATGGGCCCTGACCTAGGTTCAAAATTAGTCAGCCAAAATCCCTACACTACTAGCCCGTTTGGCATCAGTTCGTGGAGTGTGGATTGAAGTTTCACCCGAAGAAGTATCGGGGGATGCAGGAACCACGTTTCTGCACCCTGAGATGGTAGTGATGTTGACTTTATACCTTATATGCTTCTTCACGCAAATCGATAATCCTTTAGTGCTTATTGATGTACTTTCTCTTTCGTCTCTTAGAACCTCTGCGAAGGTATACAATCATCCTTCATGCAACCCTAAATGATGATTCAGGCACTTACACACCTTTGTAAATATGTAACTATATAAGTTCCCTAATTATCTTAAGTGTTCACCAACTTTATCATACAATTAGATTTGTCTTCGTGTAAACATATATTCTTACTCGCATTCAAATAACAAATAGAAACAGATATATTCGCACATCAAATTAGCATCATAATGTAAACCCAGAACTTAACATAATATAGTTGCATGTAATAACCATAGGTAAAATTTCAAAATACTCCTCTTTATTGATGACTCAGGTTTCAAATACGGACTCTATCCACCCTGCGCACATAGCCGTAGGGGTCCGCGCACTCAGCTGTGGACTTCTACCCTAGCCATCTACACACTTAGTTGTAGAGCCTCTTCCTCACTAAGACTCTTGCTCTTAGCTCTTTATAGACTCATCAAGCACTTCTACTTAACTGACTTCTTCCCCTTACACTCCTCTAAGACCTCCTTTTTATACAACCCCATGGTCCGTAGACCAAGGGTGATCTCTAAAACTGGCACAACCTATCTAGACTAAGGGCAAAAAAACCTTTTTGACTCTTGATATCTTCATGCTCTATGACCACAAAATGCAGAGACTTTACATTTATTTATACAAACTTTGGGCCTTCTACCCCAAAACTTGGGTTTTTAACCCCAAAATTGACCCCCAGGTGACCCGTTCCCAATAGGCCCCCAACAAAAACATGGTGACTCGCCCTTGAGTCACTCAAATGGCATGGAGATCTTGTTGGGAAGACCTCCTAGCTCGACTTGGGCTGCAATAACTTTGGTGGTACACTATCACTGGTGAAGACACTCTTCACCAATCATGTGACACTTCCGCATGACCTTCCTTGCTAAGATTTGCATCACCACTTTGACCATGGGGTCAGAGATACTCGAAATGGTGTAGCTAGGTGGCTTCTTTACAAGATTGAATTTTTCCTTCACCACCTCAGCAAGTGCATGCTCACCGGCCTTTTCGCCAGACGCCATGGCCAGATTTTCCCCTGTGTACAACAACCGCGTGATCCTATGATCAACATGTCAGTGATGTGTATCGATTCTAGCCATAGACACCCATCATGCACCAAGCACATTAGCTGCTTGATCACTACCATCATGATAGGTGAGTGGTTGTAATACGACACCCATAGTAGGTTTAGTAGGCATGCCTTGTCCACACCTTTCAACCACTTGCTCGGCTCCAAAGCGGTCACTCCAATAATTTTGTGGAAGACATGATGCATAACTTTGTCTATCACTAAATGAGGGAAGCGCCCCATGTCAGCTAAGTCCCAGTCCTCCAACTTCAAAAGGGGGACATGCCCCAAGTGCGGTCCCTTAAAGACAATTTCGTCCGATAGGAGGGGTGTGTGCAGGGTGACCTTACTCTGATCAATATCTTTGGGCACCTTCGTTTTGCCCCTGTGTGGAGGAATGTATTCAAGTAGCTTAGAGATGGGGTCCGACCCCTCAATCTCAATGTCCTCCGTTTCCATTGTAATATCCTCATCATCCATGGGGATTTCTTTGGCCTCTTCTTTTGGCTCTAGGTGAATCATTTTGGCGTCTTTTTGCGTGGTGGGTTTTCCTAGTTGTGGGTGATTCCTAGGTGATGCACACATTGACGACTGCATTTTCTCCTTGTCCTTCTTCAGTTTTGGACCCTCCTGGGTCAGTGTAGGCCTTGGCCTCGGTGTCCTGTGGGATTTAGGCACTTCTGCCAGTACTTTCGTAGGTGCAACTTCTAGGGCAACTCCCTTTGCTGCCATAGCTACCTTTAGAACAATTCCCTTGGTTATCACTGCTTTAGCACTCATAGCTTCTGTAGGTGTCAACATGATGCTATGAAACATCTCCTGTGTTTCCTTTGGCAAGGTCTCAGATACTGAACTTGCTATCAAAACTTCAATGTTTTCACGGTTCATGTGCGCCTGAGAGCTCAACACCTCAATTCTCGAAATGCTAAGTGTTTTTTACTGGGAAACCCTTGGTAATTTATAGGAATTTTCGAATTCAAATTCGAATGTTCCTCCCAAACTTAGTTCATTAATGTGAGATTGGAGGCAAATTTTCAAAGATCTGGTCCATTAATTCTGACTTAAATACCGCCCCCCCACTTCATTTGGCTATTTTCTCATCGGCAAATCATGAACAATGAATTTAACAGTCAATTTCTGGCTATCCCACATGGTTTTTCATTTACTAGCACAACTGCCTACATGCTTCTGCAGGCTCTATGACATTTCTTCATTCTGTGTGGATCCCAAATCACACAGCTCTCCGACCCGGGTAGTGTAGTTTATAGTCCTATGCTTCCTTTCAGCTGCCTGGAGCACTAAGATTGTGCCTCCCTCGTATAGTCACCTAGCCGGATCACTAGTGTATATCCTCAATCGGCTGCCATTCGCCTTCCCTGGGAAGGGTTCTCCATTCAATTTGACTAGGTGAACTCCTCCACCATCAGTAATATCCTTGATGACATCTGGTCCCAGCTAGTGGATCCTAAATTTCCCTGGGAATTTATCAAAATTGCTATCATATAACAAGACCAGATCATTTAACTTAAAGGTGCGTAGTTTGATGTGCCAATCGTGCCATGCCTTTTCGCACTCCTTCTGGACTTATTGATGAAATCTAGCTAGAAATCAGTCCTCCTCAAGCTCTATTAGTTGTGCGAGCCTCTCTTCCAAGGCTCCATGATCTGCCATTCCTGTAAGTGCTGCTATGCGCAAACTAGGTACGATGTATTACATTGGCATCACAGATTCTATGCCATACATGAGTTTGAAAGGCATTTGTCAAGTGAACTTCTTGTAAGTAGTTTTGTAGGCCCATAGCACCATAGGTACACACACATCCCAATCATTTCTTTAAGCATTGCAAACTTTTGTCAGTTCTCTCTCCAGTATCTTATTGATGCTTCCACCATCCCATTAGCCTGCAGATGATAAGGCATACTTTTATGATGACACACTTGAAATTCTTCTGTCAACACATTGATTGTTTTTTAAGAATGTGCGTACCATACTTTTATGATGATACACTTGAAATTCTTCTGTCAACACATTGATTGTCTTTTTAAGAAAGTGCGTACCGTGATCGCTCATCAAGATCTTTGGACAGCAAAATCTTGTTAGCACATATTCAAAAATAAACTTTGTTGTCATCACACCTGTACAGTCCTTCATAGGTTGTGCCTCTTCCCACCTAGTCAAGTAGTTAGTCACGGTAATGATGTACTGTGTACCCATCTTCTTTTCGAGAGGCTAGATTGGACCCACAAATTCAATCGACCACTTCTCGAATTGTTGTAATGTCACCTATGGCATCAAAGGCAGTTCATCCCTCTGTGACAGCATGCCAATCCTTTGACATGTGTCACATGCCCTACAATATGCTTTCGAATCCTTATTCACGGTTGTCCACCACAACCCAGCACATAGAATCTTTTGCACTGTTGCTTTCCCTACATAATGTCCTTCTGCAGCCCCTCCATGAGCCTCAACGATGATGCTGCTTTGTTCAAAGTCAGGCACATAAGGTTGCAATATTTTATCTAACCCCATTTTGTACAAGTGCCGTGCAATGATAGAAATGTCTACCACATGCACTACTAGTTCCTTCTTTTGTCGACTTGTATAACCTTCCAGAGCCAATCTTGTCATCAGGAAGTGGATAATATCTTCAAAGTGACTGTTCGCGACGTGCACTGCAAAGACCTATGTGTCAGTTAGTCCTCCCTCCAAATTAGTAGGTTCCTCTCTAGTTTCAATGCATCAAAAGTGATTAGGTCTCGCATTCATTCATCCTAGCTTCACACTAACTTCGAAGTCGTACTCTTGGAACAACAATAGCTGTCTACATTCACCTTCCCCCCCCCCCCCAACACAGGCTTGTTGACCAGGTACTTCAACGTGGAATGATCCATATACATATTAAAGTGTCTACCCAACAAATAGTACCTGAACTTCTGGAGCATGTACACCATAGCCAATCCTTCATGCTATGTCATGGACTAATTTTTCTCTGCTTTAGACAACTTCCTACTTGCAAACGCTATAGGATGATCTAGTTCTCCTTGTGGTGAAGTAAAATTATAAGTGCAGACACAAACAAAATCCTCTAGCCTGATAATGGGTCTAGCCACAACAGTTACATTCTATGGAAGATTTCCTTAGGTTAGAACCAATTAAGAGGACCTACCTCTTAGTACACTTATCCCATTTGATGATGTCCTTGCTTGCTCACTCACTCCAGCTATCTTTCGCTTCTTTCTTCAAGCAACTGAAACAAGTAAACAACAACAAACAATAATTGTGATAATAGACAAATTGTAATTCAATGTGCTTAACAGGTAAAGAAACATTAAGCCATGAATACGTAAGATGACAAAACATGTAGGAAATCAATCGATAGTTGCATATATATCGAATCAAGAAGAGATTACAACCATTGTCTTGACATTGTTGTTCTCCTCCGACAAGACCAGGTTCCCACACACTTCCGCTAGCATTCCATGATGGCCTCAACAATAATAGTTTTAAGGCTCTTCCCTTTAGGCCTCACTCCAAACCAAATCACTCTTCTCCCTCACACAACTAGAGAGCTACAACTATGAATAACTTGCTATTTACTCCAAACTAAAATAGCACTACCACACCAACATCAACACTTCAACACTAACACTAGCTTGTGATTGGGAAAAAGGAAGGTTTATATAAGATGAATGGATGGGAGATGGATCCTCTTCTCATGGGAGAACGTCTGATCCCTTGAGGTAGTTCCATCATTATAGGGGAAAGGATCCCAAATTGACATCCTCGACCCCATCTGGCCAAACCATTTACCAGACTTTCGTTACAAAGTTTCTAGAGCTGGAGGCTTCAGCTCTTACTTTATAAACTTTCCATAACATGACCGACGTGACTGTAACACGACTCAGTCACGTCAGTTGGTGCTAGGGATAGTGCTAATATCTACACATTGGTGCAGGGAAGATAAGGGCCATTAGCGTTGGTCTTGTAAACTAGGAAAAATATAAGTTTCAGGGGAAATGGTGAAAAAGGGAATTAATCTGCTCATGAAGAGGGACACAATGGGGGTTTCTTCATAAAGGGAAAGCATGTAGGTTTCACTGTACAGGTCCTCGGAGATCAAGGAATGGGGAGTATAGGGATAGTGACAAAATGATGTGTAATAGATGCCCCCTAAAGCATGAAGACTAAGCTAGAGTGAGGGATGAAATGCTTTATGAATCAGTGTGGGGAATCATAGTTTGCCGTCGGAAAACCTGAAAGCAAGTACAAATACATATATATAACTGAGAACTCCATCAAATGATACATGAATCATGGGATGGACACAACCATCCAGAGAATGATCATGTTACTAGATCCAGGTATGGGCGCAACCATCTTTCAAAGAGGATCATAATGAAACCAAGGTATGGTCGCAGCCACCCAATTATGAAAAGGATCACATATGATAACTCATGGTATGGTTGCATCCATCCATCTGAAAGAGACATGTATATCCACATAACAATGTCACATCACTTCAAAACCTAGACTTTTGTGATCTGAGCCTAGGGTTTTGCACTCCAACACGACCCGATCAAAGTACAAATTCTAACACATGAATAGATGTGTTGGCGTCAAACATGCTAGAAAGTTGCTTGATTACCAATCAATGATGCAAACTGTTAACAAGGGTGAAAGAAACCACCAATAATGACAATGGTCCTCAAGGTACTATTAGCACAATCCACAGAATGTGAATAGAGGAACTAAAGTCAAACACCCGTGAAATCACTCGATCGAAAGCCAATGATGTGAACATGTCATCGAGTGCGAAGAACATACCATTAGGGCATGCAAGATGAAAGGTATTGGAAGGGAGTTTCTCGGTCAACTTCTCGGATAATGAGCTGAAGTCGATGAGAAAGGACTATGTCAAAGGAGGGCCATAATGTTTCCCACATCATCGACACGAGACAAAATGATGCAAAATGATTTTGGATGATACAGAGAATCAGAGGTAAATGTATCTGTAGAAGGGCAACTCATAAACATATCGGCACCACAACTGGAAGTTGGTAGCTTTTGGATCCATAGGATCGATGGTAATGATGACATGGTAGAGATCAAATGGAAGGAAAAAAATGAATGGCCCAACCCAGGAAGGTCAATGATACAAATGAGGACATCCCAACCAGACACAAAGAAAAAAGTGTCATGTTCAAGAGTGAGCTGTCGACACAACTAATAGATTTCGAAATTTCCCCCCACCATTTCTGGGAGGTACCCTAATTATTTTTTAATCAAAAACTTGAAGGGGATAGAATATGCTTGCACTGTAAATTTATCCTTCCGACGAATCCGGCCTGGTAAGTTTAACGAACCCTAGGAAGAAGAAGCTCATGTTTGTCATGATGACGAATCCAATGTTGTTTATAGTTTAACAATTTCGATAAAGGTGTAACTTGGTATCTTTTTCATGTTTAGAGAGTTTGAAAAAGACATGGAAAAGAAAACTCCACATGGTCCCTTTTCATACATTTGTGTCTCTCAAGTAGAAAACGATACTTGAGAGAACCGCTTGACCATTTCAGTCAAGGAGTACTGTCTTCGTAAATAGTGCCTCCTAGCCCGAAAAAGGGGTAAACTTATACTGAGTGCACAATGTTTTGCATTCGTTAATAAGTTCAAAACAATAAGTGCTCGACCATTTTTTTGTTTTTAAAGGGTTGGAAAAGAGCTTGAAAGTGGATCCCCCATTTTATTCTCTTTTACGAGTCAAAAGGGAAAAATACTCGGAAATCTTTTCATATGAGCTTAACAAGTTAAGAAAAGAGCTGAAACATGACTCATCATCATTGTCAAACATCCATCACCTGTCGCTATGCAAAAAGGTAAAGTGTATTATCCAGTTCTTGAGGCAAAATAGGTTAAAATATTTACAAAAACTTGATATTTTCATGAAAAAATGACTAAAAAGGAGAAAAGTAAATATATTTTTACCATTTACTATTTTACCTTATTGTGAAAACTTGTTTCTCACTTCTTCCCTAATTTTTCTAGAGCAGATCACAGGAGATCTGGGAGGTCATTAGCCGAGCCACCAGTTACATGTAAGAGCCAAAGCCTTGAGCTCCATTTTCATGTCTTTTATTCCTCTTTTTAATCATTGTTTTGGTTTTTTGAGGGGATTTTGCAAAAAAAAATTTGCCCTCAGTCGGTGCAACTTCTGGGCATGGAATCACACCGACCAAGGATGATTAACAAAGCTAGTCGTGTCATCCACGCAACTATTTTTAAAATAGGTGCACCGAAGTCGTGAATAGCGAAAAACCCCATTTCCTCAAAAAATCACTGTTAAAACTCAAAATTTATGGGCCAAGCATGATTGTTGACTCAAATTAATGGATTTTGCGGGAAAGAATCGCCGAAAATGGCGGACTAGAAAGAATGGGAACATGAGGATGTAGACACCCAGGCAGTGAATGATCCAATTTGCCTGGAAGCTTTGAGGGCTTGCAGGTTCCTCAAATTATTTCTCATGCCAAGGATATGGGTCCAACTTGAGTTGCTTCGGCACCTAATTAGTCTTTGTGACATTAATCGGGAAATATTTGTCTTTGGTGACTAGGAGCGGGAGTTGGAAAATTTAGATATATACTTCATCACTAGACTGTCCCAAAGAGGGGAACCAGTTAACTTGCAAGGGTCACGCCTAATTTGGGCAAGCATATCTTCATTGCTTGCTGAACACTGCCATGAAGCCTTGAAATCCAAGAGCAGGAATATTGATTTTCCAGTGTTCGGGATCTGACACTGAGAGTGCTTTTGTTGACCATAAATAGAGTGGTGAGGTCCTAACCAAAACATGAGACCAACAGGTCGAAGTTCCTATATGCTATCGACTGTACAACACCTACGATCTTCAACTGGGTAGAGGCCATGAAGACCAACATAAAATGCCAGCTGTCCAAAGCTACGGTGGAAAATTTGAAGAAATTTTGCTTCAGATTTGTGCTCGTGACCTTTTTTCTTGGAACAGGTGCCACTGTTCCAGTATCAGCTAATTGAGGTAGATCAACCTATGCCACGCGACTCGCAGATGGCCCACTAGAGTCATTTGATGCCGAGGATAACTAGGGGTTAGCACATGTCGTACGTACCTACATTCTTTTCATGGCTACAATGACAAAATATCATCATGGAGGATTGGCCATATAGTGGCACCGAATTTTGTGGAGATCCAGACATGCCCTTACCAGATGGAGAAGATTTTGACGATGAAGGTAAAAAATCAACCTTTTTAATTTTGAGATTTTTTAATTGTTTTTGGTATATATGTGCTTATAACATTTCTCTTGTCACCATAGACATTGGACCAGAGTGGCCTGTTGGGATGTCCCCAATAGCCAGGTGCATCCCCTGCCTAATTGATGTTGTTGCTCCTTATCAGGAGGGGAGTGACAACAAGGAGGAAATCACGAGGAACCCTGAGGGGTTGACCCATGGTATCCCAGAGTATGCTCAAGTAGGAGACATCCCACGTCAGTGCCAGAGACACACGGTGGGGGTCTCGAATCAGATTTGTCAATTGCTGACTCGTGTTGCATGAGCTGTATCATGCTACCATGATCACCATGGTGATTAGTCCATGGGTCCAACACTTACATTTTTTGAGGATTGCGTGCCACGGATATATGAGGCTTGCGAATTGTCAAGTTTTATTTTGGACACACATATTATCTTTTGGGGGTTTTATGTATCAAACATTATCACCACACACACACACACACACACACACACACACACACACACACACACACACACACATATATATGCTGTATTTTCTTCATTACTATGGTACAAATGGTTTGTTTTATCTTTTCACATGTTTTGTAAATGTCTATCCAACACATAATTAGGTAATGCGTCTGTCAATGTATTCATGTATCTAGGAATACGATGATATGTAATGTAATCAAAATGTCCTTCTAGTGGACGAATACGGAGATATGTTGTCAATATTTGAGGGTTTATGACAAAATATTTCCTGTTGAGTTGAAGGACGAGAAGCCGCGAATCCAGGTGGACAACCAACTCTCTAATGTCAAGAGCAATGGCTTCTAACAACAGTTTGATGATTGCACTATATTGAACAATGTTGTTAGTTGTGCGACCTAGACCGATACCTTTAAGGTCAATCAACTCACCATTAGGGTCATACATAGACCATGCCACAGATGATAGGTTCCGAGTAATATGACAAGCACCATTAGTGAAACCAACATGGGGAGCTGCAGACATTTGTAAAGCAAGAAAAGCATAGTAAACAGGAAAGCTGTTTGAAAACTCACACAAAACCACACTGCACAAAAATGAGTGACACACTAATGTACACTAGTAACCATGCAAGATGACCTAAGCATAGTAATTCTTGAGATAGAAGTCCATGTTGGGACTTGGGTATTAGATCAACATAGGAGTACACTAGAGTTTAACCATTGCCATGATGAGTATGCATTGACTTGGCCAAATAATGGAGTAGAACTCATATAATGCTTTGCCCCCATCCCCCCTGGGTGAGGGAGGGTGACGAGTCGGATGTGAACCCCATTGAAATAATGGGTAATCGGTAAAAAATCGGGGAGGGAAAAAAATCCTGAATCCATGAAGGGATAAATATGCCCTTAGTTGAAAGATCTTGATCATGCCAAGATAAACTGACACATCAATAGACAATGGAGAAGAGAACTCTTCGAGAGCGGTAGACGTGACCACTAGACGAGGCAAGAACGAGGAGCGATGATGAGTATGGATTCAAGGTTGTTCGTTGAGAGACATGACTTCCATAATGCCTTTTGTTATTACTCTAAGCTTTCCCTAGGGTTGTCAAGTTGTGTTTAAAGAAATAATAGAGGTAACCACAAACCTACTTTAGAGATTAGGATCTAGCATTCCTAATGCTCAGAGAGGGCTCTCTTTTAATGATTTAACTTTGTTTTATTAATTGATTTTAGGCTAGTTATTTAAGCTTGGTTGGTTTTTTTATTTGATTTGGTGGTGGAATCACTAATTTAGATGGATAGATAAATGTCTCTTTACCGTTGGGCTATGGAGTGCAAATGTCAAGAAAACAAGACTGAATCAAGTTCTAAATATAGTGTTCACAAGGCAAGGTAGCTAAATAAATTCAGATCTCTTAGGTTGGATGGCGGTTTTTCAATCAGGGCCTAGAAGTAGTTAAGGATTCCTTAAACCATATAATGAGGGAAACGAAAGAGGTCAATCGAAACTAGGGAGAAACGAAGAATTCCCTACTCTAGATATCAGAAGAAAACATCAAAATGAATAATTGTTCAAGGCAGAGTGTACTTAAACAAATTCTAAAGTAATATTCTAGTTATTTCATTCAAATTGGAAAACATGTATGCATGTGAAATATTTAAGAAAATAAGAAGTTAACAGATGAAAGATACTTCATTGAAGTGGCCAAACATATGAATCTTGTAATGCGATGCTTTTATTACCCAGTCTAGTATGTTGAATTGAAAATGTTACAATAAACCCTCAAGTTTTCAAATCAATAATAACTATAGGAATGTTCAGTAATTACCCTCTATACTTCGAATTATGAAGTATTTATACAAAAAATTATTAGAAAATATCCTAAACTGTTTTAGGAATTATTCAAGGAAAAAGAAATATCTTCATGCAACAAGATAGAGACAGATATGTAACTAATGCAAGCTCTCCCACTTTTGTTGTTTGCAGTTGACGTTTTTTTTATATTATGCTACTTTCTCTCTTTGGTTGTTACTCTACGCTGGCTATTACTGATACTCTTTCATCTTTAAACTCTGTTACTACTCTGTTTTACTTTCACTACCCTTTTACCTGTTTTACTTTTAATCTTCATGGTAAATCATTCAACTTTTCCCAAGCCAATGCATCTAGTAATTTAATATTTATCATTCTTCTGTAGATTTCATCAGCCTTAGTGTATTTTGTAAAATTAGGCTTGTTTATGAAGAAATGTTTTACCTCATGCTAGAGGTAAAAGAATTTTTCATAAGTCTGATAGAGCACTTTCCCTGTAGGCTTCTCTTTCATAGATGAATTGTTGGCTTGTTCCTTTGCCACTTCTCTAATTTTCTGATCATATTCTTCATGTGGCATCAACATGTCATTAATCACCAATGCATTAGGTAGACCTTTCCACCTCAAAGAATCAAATTTTACCATAAATCTAGCTATTTCTAGCTCCATCATTTGGAATTTATCCTCAAGTTGTGTCATAAAGTTCCTCTTGGTGATTACGTTCTTTACCTCTAGTATGGTCCCAATTTTTTCAACTATTCTAGGCACCTGCAATTCATACTTGTTCTTTGAGTTAAGGAACTAGATTATTCTTGAGGCTTCTTCTGGCATATTTCCAAGTTCGGCTTTGACCCTTTGAATTGCCTCACCAACCTCTTTGACCAAATCATTTTGCTCAAATATCACCTGCATAGATGGCCAAATATCATTGACCAAGTCAATGATATTGGCCCATAAAAGTTGTTTTGCTTGTGCTAGTGGTTCTTTTAGTGTCAATTCTTTCTCCAATTTCTTATCCTTTCATTCAACTTGTTTGTTTTCTGTGTTTCATTCTTATGCGTGATTTGAGCTAGTTTATTTTCGTCCTCTAGACTTTTTATTTGTTCCTTAAGTCTATTTATCTTAGTGATTTGTATGGACATATCCTCCATGGCTTTGACTAGTTTACTTGCTTCACCACTAGGATGAGTTGTTACTATTGTTGAACCTGTTGCTGATGTAGTTGGAAGTGTTGTAGCTAGTGTAGCTGCTGGGGCCAATGAAGCTACCAATGTAGAATGAACTGTTGTAGTAGTTGTAGGAATAGCAATGCAGTAGCTGTTTGAATGCTGGCCTATTTCTCTTGTACTAACTTGTCCATTTCATTCTCCATTTCTTTCAATTGAGAATTTAGCTAAAGAACGAGGTCCATCATCTCATCTTTCTGGCTTTGGATCTCTAGAACTTCCTTAGTCTGTGGATGTTTAGAAGGAGGCAATTTTAGTTGCTTGTTCAATGCAGCAATGTCTTTATTCTTCTTTTTTATGAGATTTTCTATTGCCTTGATGTCATTTGGATTATAGCCAATCTAAATAAACAAGTCTTCTAGTGACTTGCTTCTGTTATCCTTTGCTTGTGACGATGTGTTTTCTAGCTTAAATTGTGTTGTGATATTTTCTAGAGAATTTTGAAGTTTTTGTAGACTCATAGCCTTGTTGGTCATCATTGAGTATATCATTTCTCATGCTTGCTTATGAAATTCAATATGATCTATAGGATGAACATTCTTGGCCAACACTTCAAATTCTATCTTGTTGTAATCTACTAATGACTTTGGCTGCTGTACTGTTGGCTACAAAAATGTCATCTACATTTTTCCTATCTTAATGTCAAAAGCCGAAAGTAACTTGTTCAGATTACGATCCCAGTGGATGTTGGTGGCCACCCACCTATCCCACTTGGACCCCCAAAACTGTCTCTTTTAGTTTTTCAGTTTCCATAATTGTAGCACAATTTACTATTTTTAGCAGTTTTTTGGGTCCTGAACTTCTGGAGCCATTTTTAGGCCTAAATAACATTTTTTTGTGAAATATGGGAGCAACATGGGTCCATGGACCGATGTTTCGCTTCCTAAAGTGGTATTCTCGGATAGATATTTCTAACGAGCTATTGTAGGCATCAAACAGAGATCGTATGCCAAAGTCACGACCTTGGGAAGTTGATGTACCAATTTACCCAAACGGGGCCCACAGTTTGGCGTTTCACCTTCTAGGGTTAGGTTTTTGGATGTTAAGGGTTTTCCATTGTTTCTCAACAATAAATAGGCCTTTGAGCCTCATTTTAACACATTTCAGAGGCATATAGCCGCCACATCTCTTCTTAGAGATAAGTTACCATCACTCGAGCTGGTTTATTTCCATTTCCATTTGTAAGCATATTTGAGTATTTTACATTAATGAAGTGAAGTATTATTTCCACTGCATCTTTGTGTTTATGGTTATCTTTGTAATTTTTTGCATTCTTGTTTAAATTTAGATCAGTGGTATTAGAGCGGTCTTCTTTTCCTCTGTTTTTCTTTGCATGTCCCCAATGAGGGCGGAATATAAGGATTTAGGGCTTGAACTGGTTGAACCTTTGCAAGAGCAGCCTCGCAAATCTTGGTGGCCTCCCATGGCGGATGAAAAGAAAGACGAGGGGGTAGAAGATCTTATCAAAATTTTGCTTGAAGAAGCCCTCGAGTGACAAAGGAACGCGATGATGTACAACTTTTCCCAGATCCTTCAATGGCTACCAAGGGGCGACACATCGGCTTCCAACAGCTACTTTGGAAATGCCACACTGTTTAAGGTACAAGTTAATTTTGAAATCCCCATATTCGAGGTTTAGATAAATGCAAATGCTATCGATAAATGGTTAAATCTGCTAGAGGGTTATTTTTCTGTTCATGATTTTTCCAGTCAGGAAAAGATTATTTTCACTCTTCTCAAAGCAACCCCCCATGTCAAGGACTGGTGGGAAACATACTGCGAGCAGAAGGATGAAGGTACCAGCTCACTTCTTTCAGCCGCACCCACTTGTAATTCATTTTGAAATGCCATTAAGGAGTAGTACCACCCTGTCAAAAACTATGAGGACAAATACATAAAGTGGGCCATGTTGTGGCAAGGAAGGGACCAAGATGTGCTGGAGTTCACAAACATTTTTCATACCCTTCGCACAGAGTCTGGTATCAAGGACTCTGAGCTACATTTGGTACTCAAATACTGCAACTGCCTAGACAGGTACATCCAGGAAGAGATGGAGTTCTTGAACATCTTCTCGCTCGGAACGATGTACTGATACATTATTAAAATAGAGAAGAAGTTGAAATAGAAGAAGCGAGACTTTGGATTTGCAAATCCGAAGACCAAAAGAGAAAGCCAAGGTGGGGTGACCTAAGACAACCCGTCAAAGCCACAAGAAGAACAACAGCACGAAGTCAAAGAAGTACATGGAAGATGGTGTGAGTTCCACAAGAGCCCCACTCACAACATGGGTGAGTGTCAAACCAAGCAGTTGCTGGTGGCCGAGTTGAAGGCTTCAGAATTAGATGCATGTTCCGACCCTGAGTCAGAACCCGCAAGGGGAATAGAAAAGGGAAGCAGATCATTGATGCCAAGCCCAGTGCCACTGTTGCCACTGCCAAGATCCAGAAGAATGAGCCCGAAGATCCAGAGGAGGGAGAGTGTCTTTTCCACTCACAGATGTGGGTGAAGGGTTCACCGTTGCAATTCATTGTTGACAGTGGGAGCCAGAAGAACCTCATTTCAGCAAAGGTTGTGAAGCGGTTGGGCCTACTGACTACACTACACCTGTAGCCCTATAGTATCGGGTGGCTTCACCAAGGACGAGATCTTTGAGTTTGCTAGCAGTGCCACCTTCCCTACAGCATAAAACCCTTCACAGATGAGGTATTATGTGATGTTACACCTTTGGATCTTTGCGATACATTATTAGGCCAACCATACTTGTGGAGGTGACATACTGTGTATGAGTCAAGGTCTCATGCTATTATTATTTCTTTGTGTAATTCATTATACAGGATACCGGAGGTAGCCCCACCTACCGCCACCTCCTTGATCACTGCTAAGAAGGTTAGCAAGCGCATCTCCCAGACTAGGAAATTCATTTTTTTCCTGGTTCACTCCCAAAGTAAGGGGAATATCGTCGTCACATCCATGACCCCCATGAAGGGTTGCTCCATGCAGCAGCAACAACAATAGAGGTATACGGTGATGAAGGAACACAAGAACAACTTCTCCTCACCCACAAGGGTACCACACAAGTTTTAGTTGGGGAACAAAGTCTGGTTGCATCGGCAGAAAGAACACCTTACAAGAACCCATAAGAAGCTCAGAACACTCTGACATGGTCCTTACACTATTACCATGGTTTTGGGAAACAATTTTTTGGAGTACAACATTCCTTCAATCCTTTGCCATCATTGACCATGCTTCCCAACATTACTGGACACATCCGAGATTGCAGAACAGCTCACCAGGGACCAAGTTCAGCAGATGGAGGAACTCAACGCAATGGGGGCCATTACTTCCTGGGGGGAGGAATGATCCAAATGGATGTTGGTGGCCACCCACCTATCCCACTTGGACCCCAAAAACTGTCTCTTTCAGTTTTTCAATTTCTACAGTTGTAGCACGATTTACTATTTTTAGCATTTTTTCGGGTCCTGAACTTCCAGAGTCATTTTGAGGCCCTAAGCGATGTTTTATGGGAAATATAGGAGAAACATGGGACCATGGACTAATTTTTCTCTTCCCAAAGTGGTAGCCTCTGATAGATATTTCTAACGAGCTATTGTACGCATCAAATGGAGATCGTATGCCAAATTTACGACCCCGGGAAGTTGATGTACCAATTTACCCAAACGAGGTCCACAGTTTGGCGTTTCATCTTCTAGGGTTAGGTTTTTGGATGTTAAGGGTTTTGCATTGTTTCTAAACTATAAATAGGCCTTTGAGCCTCATTGTAACATAGTTCAGAGGGATGTAGCCGCCACATCTCTTCTCAGAGATAAGCTACCATTGCCCTAGCTGGTTTATTTCCATGTCTGTTTGTAAGCGTATTTTAGTATTTTACATTAATGAAATGAAGTATTATTTCCACTGCATCTTTGTGTTTATGGTTATCTCTGTAATTTTTTGTGTTCTTATTTAAATCCGGATCAGATTACTAGGAGTTTGTTTGAAATACTGGGCATAGGTTTCAACATTCAATGCTTCATTTCTCAACTTGATTTCCTTATACTTCTGCTTTATATCTTTGTCTTTATTCACTGGTTTGCTTGATGATGAGACCTCAATGATAAGCTGTTTCTGAATACTCTGAGTATTATAGGTGGAAGGTTGATGAGTTTCCTCTGAAACTGCTAGAGCTATGTTCTCTTTGAGCACTGTCCTGTATCAATTATTTGAAGTGTCTTATCTGTCTCTTCTTTCTCATTGATAGGATTTAGCTTGGGCTTCTTCTTGTACATGATTTGAAATATGTCATGTGTTGTATCTATGTTTGAGCAAGAACCTTATTCCCTGGTCCTATTTACATTTCTGTCTTGTAGGGCTAGAGTATGCAGAATGGTAATAGTATCCATCTGTTTCTCCATATCTATCAAGGTGCTTTCCAACCACTCTGACTGGTTGGCATATTTTTCAATGTCTGGCCTGGCCTAGACTCATCCATAAAAGGGCTCAATTTGAATTTGAGTCTTAGTTTGTTTATGACTCCTAAAGGGTCATACTACCATTTGAAACTGCTATTGAACTTCATTTCCTGTAAACACTTCTCTGCTTCTTCTCCTGCCTCCCTGTTATTGTAGATAAAAGGACCAAACAGGGTTTTAATCTTGAAATATGTTTTCTTTCTAGCTGATAGAAAATTTACATCATTTGAATTTATAATATACCTGGTATACTCTAATTAAAATATACTCATGAGGAGATATTTGGGCAGCTTATAGGGAGTGAGCTGGCATACATATATCCTAATTTTAGTGTGGTGCTAGTATAGATACCAGTCTCCTATTATACAATTTTTAGACAACTGCAAAACTCTGTTTATCTCATCACTGATCATGGGTTGAATGCTACTACTTAGCACATTAAAAATTGGATTAACAAAGGAATCATTGAAGTCCTTGTAACAAAAAACATTGGAATATTTTTGGATTAAGAGTGTCCAAAAGATGACAGATCTAGGATGACCCTTAGTTTCCAGTTTTTGGATGTTGACTAGAAAACTATCTAAATGGAAATGGAGGAAAATGTGGAACAATATTGAAGAGTATTTGAATACTCTTTCATTTGGCAATCTGATCAATTAATCATGGATTTTGTCTGCTAAGAACTGTGTAAAATTGAAAATTGCAGCTGGAGGCTTGCCTAGGAAAAAAATAGAGAGGAAAGCAAGTATAGGATCATCTACATGCTCGTCAATGGTATATCCTAGAATACAAGAGAGCATGGTCACAATTTGTTTGGACTTATAAGAGAAAATGGTGGCAGAGTATGGAGGACTGTCTGTAGAAATATGAGTCTCTTCTAGGATGAAAGTTTGAAAGATTTGAGACCTCTTGGGAAGGTCCAACTTCAAGTACAGTTCAAGTAGGTTTTCAATGGAAAATGGGGTTTCATTTGGCTTTGGCTGGATCTGCAACATTTGGTTTAATGATTCTATAGTGATTGTAAATAAAATCTATTGGTTAGGAGAGACTATGGCTCTTTGGCTTGGGATATAGCAGAGTTGGCATATGTGGATGATTTCAAGGAACCGGTATACATGTGGGAACATGCATTTGGGAAAATTTGATTACCATAACTGAATACCATCACTCTGGTTGAGGAATTTGTTTTTACTCTAGCAATGGAGTTTCAATAGATGGCTAGGGGAAGTTGTGTCTTTGATTTGGAAATCTCTATCAACCAATGGGAGGTGGTGAATGTCCGAGTGAGGGGCTTGTAGGGGTTTTTCATTCAGAATGCTTTGGGAAGCCATAATTTTATTTATTTTATTGAATTAATCTTTCTTCGGCTTTAGGAGTAGGGTTAGGAGCTCTGGAACAGTGGGAAGGGTGAATACAGTTTGTAGAAAAGGGTTTCTTTAGATGCACAGTGAGTTTCTTTATTTTGGAAAGGTTTTTAATTAATTCAATTAATTAACCTTTTATAATTACTGTGCAGAGATCAAGTAGAGGGCCTTTCTAGTTCTTTCAAGAATACCTAGAAAAATGAAGATTAGGTGTGCAGATAGGATTTTGTGGGAGCAGCGGAGGATTTTTGAGGCTTCAATTGTCTTTGTGTTGCTTCAAATTGGAGTCTGCAAGGTATTTTGGTTGTAAAGTTGGTCAAAACATGTTGGCTTATGGGGGCCTGACCCAGGTTTGGAGTTATTTAGCCAAACAAATCCCTACACTACTGACCCTTTCGGCATCAGGCCATGGAGTGCAGATTGAAGTCTCCCCCAATGTAGTATGGGGGGATGTTGGAACCAAGTTTCTGCACCCTTGAGATGTTTGTGGTGTCGATTTAGTCCAACTATGCTTACCTTCACATAGGTTACTTCGCGCACTGTTCTAACCTTCAATACCTTTGCAATATATTATAATCATCTTTCTCAGAGTACTAACTAGGGGCTGAGATGCTTTCGTGTTATTATGGCAGCGACTTGGGCTATTCCCCAAATTACACCTTGACTCTTACTTACCTTCTTACAGATGTTATTTAACTTTGTGTAAATAGATATTCTATCTCACATTCACTTAATCAACACAGTCATATATGTTCGTGCATCATATAAACAGTAGAAGTGCAATTTATACCCAATATATTCAATGCATAAAACAGGGAATAAATATACAGAATTGATATGAAACTTCTCTTTATTAATACTTCAAACTATTACAAACTCGACTCACCCTATGCACTCAGCTGTAGCGGTCTAAAAAATCAGTTTTGGACTACTAGGCCTTTGCGCACTCAGCTGCAGAGCCTTCTCCTATGTTACGACCCAAAACTAGGCTTTACATTTTAGATCCTCCGCTATGCTTCTATTCCATGATTAGATTCCATATTTTTCCTTTGCTTAACTACTTAGAGCCTCGCCCTTTTTATACAATCCCATGGTCCGTGGACCATGGGTAGATCTCTACAGCTGTCATTCCATTAACAAAATTGAGAGTGAACAACCCTATGACTCTTTTTCAAGCTACGTGCTCCATGCCCACAAAATGTGGAGTCTTTACATCAGAGTTACAATTTTTGACCAAAATTTGGGCTCTAAGCCCAAAAATATTCCTTGGGGGATCCTTTGCCCAATAGGCCCCGAACACAAACATCATGACTCGCCCTTGAGTCACTCTATCGGTGCAGAGATCTTTGCGTGAAAATCTCCTATTTCTGCCTGGATCGCTGCAAAATCGGTAGCATACTGAGTGGGTGCCTATTGTACCTCCTCGACGCTTTGTGAAGAGACCATTGTGGTTGAAATGCTACCCTGAACCTTTTCCTATGTTTCATGTAGTAGTGTGAGCTTTGCTTCAATGGAGGCTGTAATGATGTATGCCTCAGCAATCCACGACTGTAAGCGTGCCTTCAAAACTGCTTCCTTATGTCAAGCAGCATCCACCTGCTTCTTGAGTGCTTTCGCCTGCTCCATCCTCGCAAGCCTTTGTGTAAGGGCAACCATCTGCATGGTCCCTTTTACTTCGTCATATTTCTGTTTTAGCTTGCGTGACTCTATCTCTGGGTGTTGTACGTTCAAGTCCTCCTGCAGGGTGGTGAGAACCTTGAACGACTAGTCGAACAGCTCTGTGCAGTCTATCACTGCACTGTTAACCTCCACTATTGCTGATGTAATCACTATGGCGTTCTGTTCCTTAACTTCTGGCGGAGTTAAAGGCTATGCCTTCAATTGTAGTTTAGCTATCTAAAGGTTTAGCTCTAGCTGAACCCTAGCCATTTCTTCCTTTGCCTCACGCACCCCTGCTGTTGATTTCCGGATGTGTGCCTCCACTAGTTCTTCTGCTTGGATTGCCAACGTTGGGACCATTTGGCAGGCTTCCTCCACCACTTGCACAATTTGTCTATTCTACACCACTATCTCGTCACACTGGAGGCTTAGCTGTTCCATGTTGATGCGTTGCTTGCTAATTACCTGGAGTGCGCAACCCTCCTTGGTTTGTAGTTCTGTAGTGATTCCATCCTAGAAAACATAGAGCATCTCTCGAGGGAGCACAACCACATTTAACCCGATTACCTTCAATCCACTGACCATAGGCCCATCTGCCTCATTTTCTGTAACAGTGCTCCATCTAGCAACACTATGGTGTTGGTCATCCGGGCGCGCAACATTTCCTCAGTTGCGGATGTGGTTACTACAAGGCTGGTTGACACAGTGCTAGGCTGTGGAGTGCACACCTACAACTCTTGTATTTGTGCCCAGAGGGCCCCCAAGACCAACTAGTGTTCCTCCTCGAACTACTGGAGGGTCTCCGTGGTGACTTTCCTCACCGTCTCACCAATGTCGTGTAGATCTCCTTCGGTGAGGGTGATTGGGTCGAAAGAAGTCTTTGAAGCCTTTGAATTCTTTCGTGACCCTACCTACTCTCTTTGGCACAAACGTTTTAGCTTTGCGGTACCTTGCTCTATATCTATCTCTAGCTCGGGTGAAGGTGACTTTTGTCCTTTGTACTCTTCCTCTACTACCTTTTATTGCTCTTTGGCCGCCTTCGTAGCGTCACGTGAAACTTGGGGATTAGTTGCTGTTGCTTCATTTTTGCATTTTTCTGCCAACTGTGCCATTTGTAGTTTCACCTCTTCCTTTTTCCAGTACACAGCATACTTCTATGCTTCCACCGCGGAGCTAGATGGAGCACGCCACTCTGGCAGCCAGGACTCAAGGACCGCAAAAATGACATTGTCCATCACCAGATAGGGTAGTTCACTCCATGTCTTCCTGGGGTCCTTCTGTGCCCTGATGTAAACATGGTGGAAATCTGCCTTGAACTCCCTGAAGCTCTGTAGACTATTGTAGACTGTTTGAGGTGATGGCGGTGAAGCTGGTGGAGGCATGGGTGGAGGTGGTATTCATGGAATTCTTTGCATTATCATATGGATCGTACTTCGCAGAGAGATGTTCACAAGATCTTCCTCATCCCCTCATGGAGGTGAAATCAAGGGGCTTTTTTTTGGTCCCTTACTTTCTTCGTTCCTGTAAGCTTTTCCACTTTGCGTAGCCCCAAACATCAATGTAACTACATAACCCTCTTTTCGCACAATATTATTTTAATCCAAGTATTTAGAGACTTTACGTACTTACCTCGCGGTCCTTTAAGAAAGCATCACTCTGCCTCGCTATGGCTAACTGAGGTGTCGACTGCAAACTCATTAATGAATCCTCCTATAATTCAATCGAGTGAATAATCAATGGTGTGCATGATCTTATCCTCTGATGCTTCGAACCTTTGCACTAACTTTGGGGTCAACACAATAGGACCATCAAGTTTCCACCTTCCGTAGCTATCTGCTAGCTTCACGATCCACTCATATAGATCAGTAGGGAAGGATGTGAAGAGGATTTCATGGATCTCTGTGTATAGGTAGTAGTCCAACTGCTCTTCTTTTGACAGTCGCGGGTTCCTATTTTCCTGCGCTGCGAACTCGTGAATTCTTCTATCCAACCAGCCTTCAATTTCCTTCTTAGTTAAATTCTAGTGGTACAACATTAGACATCTCTATGTAGATTCTGGTCCTAACAATGGAACCATTTATTGGCTTATGGAGGCTTGACCTAGGTACAGAGTTATTTAGCCAAACAAATCCCTACAATACTGGCCCTTTTGGCATCAGCCCATGGAGCGTGGATTGAAGTGTCACTCAAAGTAGTATTAGGGCATGCTGGAACCAAGTTTCCACACCCTTGATATGTTTGTGGTGTTGATTTAGTCCAAATGTGCCTACCTTCACATAGGTTACTTCGCACACTATTCTAACCTTCAATACCTTTGCGAACTGTTATAATCATCTTTCACGCAGTCCTAACTAGGGGTTGAGATGCTTTCACACTGCTATGGTAGCGACCTGTGCTATTTTCCCAAATTACACCTCAAATATTACTTATCTTCTTACAGATGTTAGTTAACTTCGCATAAACATACATTCGATCTCACATTCACTTATTCAACACAGTCATATATGTTTACGCATCATATAAACAATAGAAGTGCAATTTATACCCAATATATTCAATTCATAAAACAAGAAATAAATACACAGAATTTATATGAAATTTCTCTTTATTAATACTTCCAACTATTACAAACTTGACTCACCTTGCGCACTTAGCTATGGACTACTACACCTCTTCACACTTAGCTACAGAGCCTTCTCCTACTCTATGACCGAAAAATAGAATTTGCACTTTAGATCCTCTGCTATGTTTCTATTCCATGATTAGATTCCATTTTTTTCCTCTGTGTAACTACTTAGAGCCTCGCTCTATTTATACTATCCCATTGTTTGTGGGCCATGGGTAGATCCCTAAAGCCGAAATTACATTAACAAAATTAAGGGTGGACAACGTTATGACTCTTTTACAAGCTACGTGCTCCGCGCCCACAAAATATAGAGTCTTTACATCTGAGTTACAATTTTTGACCAAAATTTGGGCTCTAAGCCCCAAAAATTTCCTTGGAGGATCTTGCACCCAAAAAAACGTTGCACAAGGTTTCTGGGCTTCAGAATTGGTTGGCAAAGGTGTTTTGCAACAAAATAAAAATAAAAGGGTAGAAAGGGCAACTTTTTGGTTTTTAACCAACAATGGTTAATTTTGGGTGCGGAATTAATGTGTGAACAATAGGCGGTTTCATCCTACGCGGGGAGGCAGTTTTACGGCTTATCGCACCAGTTTTGAGTGTAGGGTGGTATTTTTTGAGAGAATGCAATATAACATGGGGTTGCCACGTAGCAAAAAGGTGATCGCGAAAAACTGCAAATCTTGTATGCTTTTGAGATCTTAATAGTTAGACAAGGGGAGCACACGATATGGGTATGGGCCATCAGATCTAGAGGTGGGTGATCATAGGGCTATCGCGTGGTGGAGTTGCGAGGGATAAGTCGGGGTTTGATTGGCAGGGCCCAGGGATAAATGGTGTGGCAGGTTAAATATATACAAAGGTTTTGTGAGGGTTGGGGAATTATAAAGTGGGGGTTTTGAAATATATAAAGCGGGACTATAAGTTATAATAATGTAAGGGTTGTGTTAAAAGGGTATCAGGGAGGGTTTTGCAATGGGTCCTGATACATTTATCTTTTTTAAACTTAGGATAAGGGGGTTTTAGTGGATTTACAAGGGAAAATGAGAAATTGATAAGGGGAGAACAATTATTAAAGGGGAAATGTCTAGGGAAAATGGTTAAAATGAAGGGAAAGGATTTTTACAATGGAATTGTGTTAGAATAAAAGGAAATGAAAGGGAAGGGTCCTTTGGAATTAAGAAGGGGACATTAGTGAATGAAAAGCAATGAAGGGGTAATGAAGGGAAATTAATAAACTAGACATGTAGGGGTTTAATGAAATGAGGGGAAATTAGTGAATAAGCTTTAGTATTTAGGCCCAAAATTATATAGAGCCTTTTAGGGTAAATACCCAAAGTAATATATGACTTTTGTGAATGTCCTTTTTCTTTGACAATTCCTCCTGCACATGAAACATAGGATTAAGCATAATGAAGGTGCATTTGAGCTTGCAACCTTGTGAATTCCAAAACCTCTTTTACCGAGCCTTTATTTACCCTAGCATTTTCTCTTCATTCATTGGGTGCATTTGAGCTTGCTAGCCCTTCATTTCTTTTTCTTTGATAAGCAAACTATCTAATTCTAACCTTATAACTTCCACTTTCTCGGATTAAACCGTTTAGATCATTATTTATTCTCTACCTAACTACTGATCTGCCAATATTAAACAATTTGGATAAATCTTTATTCTCTATCTATTAACATGAAATTTATAGCATGAATGAATCAAGATTAAACTACTTGACCATCATGGATTGTGGTATTTTTGACAAGCTGCACACAATTTTATTTTGCCAAGTAAAGTAAAAAGTAGTGGCATTTGGATTTGCATCACTTTCAGAATCTATTTTTATCCATTTTTGGTGGGGTTCATATTTTATTTTCCTTTTTGATCCTTTTCTTTTAGTCCTTTGATTTTTCTTTTAGGACTTACCCTCTTTACATTTTTTTATTTTTTATTTTTAATATGGGAAAACATTTTGTAGAAAGCAAAAGTATGTACAATATTACAAGACTAATCATAGCCAATTCAAAATTATGAATCCTATTATTATAGGACCCTAACACCTTCATCAACAAGAAAAGTCCTGGCTAAGGGATTTGGCGATTCCAAAGCACCAAGCCACGGGGATTGAGAATACGTATCGAGAGAGGTTTCCGAAATAGAGGAGTCAAAGGTTGTGGAACTTGAAACCGAAAAGATTTCCACGCAATTGACTTCGATGGGACTAAGCAGCATGACCTCGCCCTAGGTATCAACAAGATCTCATGAAGGTATGACCCAAGGATAAAATTTTATTAAGATCATGTTGATAGAGGCAACATGAGGAGGTGGGAGTGGAAAAATTCCCATTAAGGCGGAATCTATAAAAACACCTGCCCCAACACTCTCATAGGGAACACCAGTGTGCTTGACGTACGAAACATTGAGGAGGAAGAGGAAAACAATGACAATCTTCCCTTGATGGGGAAAATGAATCACGTGAAATAAGGATGAGGCTATGACATGCATAGCATGGGTCCATCCTCAGCCGAGTAGAAGAGTATAATTGAGATTGGTGCCAACAATTTCTACCTTAACTTGCACTATCTTTCCCACCAGAGTAATGGAAAGGTTGGGTAAGAAAAGGAAGGGTCATGAATCGTGCCCATTTAAAGCTTCCAAAGTGTTCGGATATTGGTTTAAAGAAGGAGAACTAGTAGCTTTCCAACATGCGGTTGACATGATGTAGGTGGAAGCACCTTCATCGATGATAGTCCGGTGGATGGTATTTTCATTGATGATTACCTGAATGAGAAAGGAAACCTGATAAGGGAGGTGAGGAACATAGTTCTCTAGATCAAAACATATAAAATTGGAATCGGTGGGATCGATGCCCTTGATAGCTGACAGCAAATATTTCCACTGCGATGGGCAGCTTTGGAGCACCTCAAGAGCTGACAGAGTTGACGATGCCTGAGCCAAATCCTCAATAATATTATAGTGATAAGCAGCTTGGGCATTAGGATTGTACAAGGATTTCTATAGCACACCTCGAGAAGGTGGTCATATAGAGGAATTAGGGTTAGGGCGCTCAATATGAAGAGGGCCTGATCTTGGGGCAGAAGAAGAAGGGGTGGCTTCTTTCTCTTTCCTAGCTGTCAAAGCAAGAGTTTGATAATATTGTGATCTAGTAGCCACATTAATAGGCATTCTCATCATTAACACTTGATATCCTGAAGAAGAAGATGATTGGGGTTGGTCTACCATTTGGTTTTGTTGAGACATAAATGTCTCTTTGAGGACATCGGGGGTCCCTTTGAGCAGGTGACTAACTTCGGACCATCATGGACAATCCTTAGTCTAGTGATCTTCCTTGAAAATGAGGTAGGGATACTTAGGTTTCCTTTGTGAAGATTTGCCAACATACGATTTGGGAGGACCCTAGTTTGGGGTATTGGCTTTACCTTTGCCTTTGCCTTTTTTCTGACCTTTCAAGGATTTGTCTATTGTAGTAGACTAGACATCATGAACCTCTGAGGCTTCACTAGGGCCATGTGCATTCTGGGATGAAGTATTAGGAACAACATTTGATACTGATTTTTGTTTGGAAGAAGATTTAGCAGGGGTTTGAGATACCAAACCAATAACTCCCTTGACACGAGGTACATCTTGTGACTTTGATGTTGCGGGATCAGATGATGGCTGCGGAGCATCGGGTAATAACTCATACAAATTTCCAGACTGAGAGTAAACTAGATCCAACTATTCATCATGAGCGATGGCTTGATCTTTAGTGACACATCCACCCATAGCTATCTCGTGAGAAATTGGAGCCATGAATGATTTAGTGAACCATTTAGTAAGAACCTAATCATCAATGTCAAATTTGATAGGTGACGTCTACGTCTCCATTCATGGATGTGCTTGGAGATGTGTGTCACAGTATCTTTCTTAAGCGATGTGAATAAATAGGTGCCAATTTCATAGCGAACTGGAAGCTAAAAATGCGTGAGGAAAGCCATAGATAAAGAGTTAAAGTCATGGTAAGTACTTCGAGGCAACTCGATGTACCACTTGGTTGTAGCACCTGTGAGGGTTCGCTGGAAAATATGGAGACAAATAGAATAGTCAACGTATGAGTTTGATGAGCACCAGAGATGATATGTCATCACATGGGCCTGAGGACCTTCTTTTGATTTCCCATCAAAATTAGGACAATCGCTTGGTATCTTGGATGAAACTGGAGGCCAGTATGGCGAATGAAGGATTGGATCATTCATAAGGCGAGATACATCTAGTAACTCAAGTGTGGCTAAGAATGGGAACTGGGTGTTAAATGGCATAGGAGGTCGATAAGTGGGTCCAAACGGAGGAGCCCATCCCTATTGGTAAGGATTTTGACCCCACAGTGGGGCATTTTGGCCATATCACATTTGATGCTTCCCCCATTGTAGATTATCTTGACCATAGGGAGGATTTTGACCTTGAATACCTTGGAACTGTCTGACCATAGGTTACTAATAAGTAACATATGGCTTAAAAGGTTGTTGAGCATGTTGACCTTAGACGTATGGACATTGGACCTATTTTCCTTGAACATACGGGTGATGAACCTGTTGTCCTTGAACAAGAGGATTTTGGACCTGATGTCCTTGGGCATAAGGTTGATTCACTTGTTGCCCTTGGACATAGGGATTTTGTACCTACTACCCTTGACCAAAAGGATTTTGAACCTGTTGACCTAGGGCATTAGGTTTATGTCCCTGATGCCCTTGGCCAGAAGGATTCTGGGCCTGTTGACCTAGGACATTAGGATTTTGGGCCTGCTGCTACAGGACTTGACCTTGGCCCTACCCTTGCAAGGGTTGACCTTGTTGATACATATACAAGGGTTGATGTTGCCCGAGTTGGTTTTTCTATTGCACGGGTTGACCTTGAAGTTGCAAAAATTGTCCTTGAGGTTGGAGAGGTTGGCCCTCCGAGGACACGAGTTGGGAGGTGTACGAAGCATATTACATCTGCTGTTGCATGGTTTGTTGCAAATGTTGCAAGGGTTGACCTTGCGGTTGTGGCAGTTGACCTTGTTGTAGGATCATTTTCCCTTGTAGTTGTGCAGATAGCCCTTGCTGCAACAAAGGTGGCACTTGCGGTAACAAAGGCTACCCTTGTCATTGTATGGGTTGTCCTTATTGCTGCAAGGGTACTTGAACAGTGCCCGAGAAATTTCCAAACTAAATTTGGCCATAGCCGTCGTGGAAGGTGGATGAGCCAGGTTGAATGTATAGCCCAGACTGGAGGGTGCAAGGTAGATTAACCATTCCTTAAGAACCATATGGAATGTAAGGAGTTTGGTATTGGACTTGAGCCTCGTAGGGCTACTGATACTAGACATTGCTTTATCCAAATGAACCAACAGGATTCTGAACCTATTGGTACTAGACATGGCCTGATCCAATAAGATTAGCAGGGTGATGAATAACACCAGAAGAAGGCTAGTTCATACCAACCATGTGAGCTTGTGATCTACTCACATTGGTGGCACTTGACACCATAGAAACATTTAGGTTTTTCCCCCCAGGTGGTGGCACAGCTTGGCCACTGACTATAGGGATGGAGGAGCTGATAGAGACATTCTTCGAAACTGTCGGTTGTGCCTAACAGGTAACTGGGATTGATGATACAAGGGTGTTTAGAATGGTGGATTGCACCGGGATTGAGGTAACAACCTATTGGGAAGTAGTGTTTGAACTGAATAGACCTGGAGGAGGCATGGTACCTGATGCCCAAACATGGTTATGGTAAAGTGATGAGTCACTAGGTGTACCTGAAACCAACTGTGCCAAAGACACATGGTTGGGTGGCAAACTGGCGGGAGTACCCTGGGTATAGGGGAAACCATCAAGAGGAAAATGCACCTCTTCCTCCTCGACAGTTGTGTGGAGTAGAAACTTCTGACTCTTCTGGAGAGGTGACTGGAGCATTGCCTTTGGGTTCCATATTTGGGAATACACGACGATGAATGATCGAAGAAGTACGAGGGGATAGTTCAAAGGGAACACCCGACTGGTCATACGGACTATAAGGACGCTGTAGTGATATCACAATAGGGTCAAACATAGCATTCAGAGGGTAGATAACCAATCCCGGTTGACCGTCAGTGGTTGGCAAGTTTTCAGGAGTTTGAACAGGATTGTCAGAGATTCTTGGCCAAGATCAGTAGATGACCCAGTATCAAAAGTAGGTGAAGGACAAGATGACAAATGTTGAATTCGCAGAACAATTCCAAGTTCAACACCTTGGTCCTTAAGTGACTCTGGTAACTTAGGAATGACTCCTCAGACAATCTTTCAGATGGAGGAGAGGAAGATGAACTGGGTGAACCAGATGGTTCAGCCACAATAACCTTGTCTTAGTTGATAGAAAAATTAACTTCAAGGCTTTAAAATTTTCTTTAAAGGAAACTCACAATTTGGCCTTGTGGCAATCAATTATTAAGACGCATAAAAGACTTGTGCTCTTTCATTTTTTAAGAGTCGAAAAAGAAACGAAGATGAATCTATCACTTCAATTGGAAATGAGCTTGAAAGGACAAGTTCTCGAATGATCTTTAAAGTTTAATGAGCCAAACAGATCAAATGACTGCTATGGATGAATTAGGTAAACAAGATTAGTAGGCAACCGTGAACTGCAGAATACCTCTCGGTGAACTGAGAAGTACAAGTAGGCAATCTCCCCGAATTCTATATTCAGTGTATCACATTTGCAAGGCGGCCGACTCAGCTTCCTAAGGATAAAGTATTGCATCCTAGAGGGGTCTCCCTTTATATACTCGATATTACGGGGAGTACAAATCTGTACTAACACTATCCAATGCGGAAGCTAACAATAGCTACTAGTTTTAATGACACTCAAACACGTCTCTAGTCTAGACCTTCTAGATATGATTGTTAAGTGTCAAATGTGCCTTAGATTAATTGAATTAATTTTAAAGTTTATCTTGAGTTATGTCTCAGTTTTCAGGTCTTAATGATGCAACTCGAAAAAACTTAAATGCAACTAAATGAGACAAGAACCTTTCAATTAGATGAATGCCTACACTAGAGAGGGTAGAAACTACACCATCAAATGCAAACAACCAACCAACTAAAAATGAAATGATCTTTCACTACTTCACTTTTCGAAAAAATAAACTAATGAAAAATGCATTCCAATTCCTAATTTCCTGATAAGCACATTTTTCACAGTCCTTTCAAAAGCAAGAAGATTTCTTTTCCTTTTTCAAATACCAATGCAATCCTGGTCTTTAAGTGATGCAAGCTATTGTAGCACAATGATGCAACAAACTAGAATTTCATATTTTTCATGAAGCAATGAAATAAACTTTTCACATATAATACTTTAATGAACAAGTTTCCGAGACAATCAACTTTTCAAGAAAATGAATACATGGGAAGAGAGGCTCATCAAAACTAATGAAGCATCAAATTTACCAATAGCAAGACAAGCAACGTAATCTATGCTGAAATGAAACATTTAAACAAGCAAATGAAACCTTTTAAAATTGTATAATGGAATTCGAAGTCGAAAAAGGGCTGTAAATGAAATGCAAGGAGTAAATACACCTACAACGTGTTTCACTAAGTCCATAGATAGCTGAATGGATGACAATCTAGATTCCCTAGTGCCACTGACCACTCAATGACTCAAGAATTCAAGCAGAAAGATGATAAGCCAACAAAAAAAACCAAATGAAAAGCATCTTTCTAGTCAGGGAGAAAACAATCTAAATGGCTTACGAGGTCAAAATCATTAAAGCAAAACACACTAGCAAAGATCGGGGACAAACCCTAATCTTCACTTACAAGCATCGACGTGACTGCCTAATTGACAAAAAGTTTTAGAGGCTGGTCAGCATGACTGTTTCTCAAAAAATCGCACTAATCGGCGTGACTGTCAGCAGATTAAACGCGCTGATCAAGGGAGCAAAGAAAAAAATAATTTTTTTTGAAACAAGGACAAGATTTTCTACTATGAATTTCAAACTAAAGCTAGTAATTAGGAGAAAAGAAATAGAACCAAAGGGAAAAAGTGGAACTAGAAAAGTTCACTCGAAATCATGAAATCCAAGACAAAAAAAAGGATGTACTCCCCAACAGAGTTGCAAATTTGTGGTGAAGTAAAATTATAAATATAGACACAAAAAAATTTCCTCAAGATCGATAATGGTTCTAGCCACAACAACTACATCCTATCGAAGGTTTCCTTAGGTTAGAACCAATTAAGAGGGCCAACCTCTTAGTACGCTTATCCCGTTTGATGATGTCCTTGCTTTCTTGCTCCATCTATGTCTCACTTTTTTCTTCAAGCACCTGAAACAAGTAAACAACAACAAACAACAACCATGATAATAAACAAATTGTAATTCAACCTACTTAACAAGTCAAGAAACATTAAGCCATGAATATGTAATATGACAAAACATGTAGGAGATCAATCGATAGTTGCATATATATTGAATCAAGAAGAGATTACAACCATTGTCATGACGTTGTTGTTCTCCTCTAACAAGACCAGGTTCCCATACATTTCTGCTAGCATTCCATGATGGCCTCAACAATAATAGTTTTAAGCCTCTTCCATTTAGGCTTCACTCCAAACCAAATAACACTTCTCCCTCACACAACTAGAGAGCTACAAATATGAATAACTTTTTAGTTACTCCGAACTAAAATAACACTCGAACACCAACATTAACACTTCAACAATGACACTAGCTTGTGCTTGGGAAAAGGGTAGGTTTATATAAGATGAATGGATGGGAGATGGATCCTCTTCTCATGGGAGAATGTCTTATCCCTTGCGGTAGTTCCATCATTATCGGGGAAAGGAGCCCAAAATGACATCCTTGACCCCATCCAGCCAAACCATTTACCAGAATTCCATTACGAAGCTTCTAGAGCTGGAGGCTTCAGCTCTTAGTTTAAAAAATTTCCATAACAGGATCAACGTGACTGGAACATAGCTTGGTCACTCTGGTCGATGCTAGGGACAATGCTAATCTTTGTACATTGGCATGGGGAAGAAAAGGGCCATTAGTGTCGGTCTTGTAAACTAGGCAAAACGAAAGTTTTAGGGGAAATGGTGCAAAAGGGAATTGATCTGCTCATGAGGAGGGACACAATGGGGGTTTCTTCATAAAGGGAAAACATGTAGGGTTCACTATAGAGGTCCTCTGGGATGAAGGAAAGGGGAGTACAGGGATAGTGACAAAAAGTTGTGTAACACTACTTCACCGGCCTATGTTAGCATAACCCCTAGTGCAATACATGATGCATCCACGTGCACATGAAATTCCTTCTTCCAGTTTGGGAAAACTAGGATTGATGCATGACCATTTTCTCTTTCAGCACATCCAACCTCTTCTGACATTTATCATTCCAACAGAACAAAGCATCCTTTTCCAATAGTTTCTCCATATGCGTGGTGATCTGGGCATATCTCTTGATAAACTTCCTATAGTATCCAGTATGCCCTAGAGTTGTGCACAATTGTTTCACACCCCTCAGCGCCTCCAAGTTGATTATCACTGCAATCTTCACGGGGTCTACCATTAATCCTTGTCTGCATAGCACATGACCCAACAAGATGCCGAAAGGGACACAAAATAGACACTTCTTCAGATTGAGCATGATTTTCTATCTCCTACATGTATCTAGCATCAAGCGCAGACTTGCCACATGGAAATTGACCAATCCAAACACTGTCCAATCATTAAAGCATACTTCTAAAAATTTATTAATGAAGTCTTTGAATGCCGCAATGAATACACACGAAATGATTACTGACGCATTCTTCAACCCAAAAGGCGTCACGATATACTGAAAACATCCCCATTCAGTGGCAAAGGTAATCTTGCTTCTATCCTCAGGCACAATTTCGATCTGGTGGTACCCAGAGAACCCATCAGTGAAAGAGTATGCTTGTTGGCCTCCTACATTATCCATGACCTCGTCGGTTTTTGGGGTTGAGGAGGGATCATGTACGCATACATCATTTAACTTCCTAAGATCTATGTATATCCTCATTTCTTCCTTCTGCTTCTTTTCTTGAACCACTATTGGGCTTACCCAATTAGATTCTTCCGTCGGTTCAACAATACCTGTCGCGAGCATCTTATATAACTCAACATAGACCCTTTCCTTATACTTCTGATTAAGGCAGTAAGGTCTTTTTTTTATAGGTTTCGCATCCAGTTTCAGGGTGATCTTCATGAAACCCAAATCTCCTATTATTCCCTTTAGATCAGAAAACTTCGTGGGGAACAAATCCTGATATTCGAAGAGGAGCTCAGCTACCTTATCTACTATTGTGTTGTCCCAATAGTCCCCAAAATTCACAAATTTTGGCTCCTCCTCTGTGCCAATGTTGACCTGTCTAGTTTTTAGCAGTGCGGTTATGTTTGGATTTTCTATCTACGATCCTTCAACCTCCCAATGACCCTTGGTTTCTGGAGTATTAATCTTTTTTGGATCCTCGTCTTCTTCTTCAACAATCACATTATAACATTCCAATGCATGGCTCAGCTGGGTAGTCCAATTAGGTTGAATTAGGTCGAAAGGATCCTGTGATATCCTAAAGATAGTTTCTTTAACATCTTGTAGCATTGCATCAATATAGCAAACCCATCCTCAAAGCTGAACGTCATTATAAACCATTGGCACAAGATGTCCCATTCTTTAGTGCCATAGCGGAGCTCTGTTTCCAAGTACCAATTCATTGGCATGACATCCATGGTATGACAAAACAGATGCACCGATTGAGGCTGGGGCTTTGCTCCATAAGCCTTATTCCATTTGGCCAGGTGATCGTGTGGATCATCCCTTCCATCATACTTGTCTGTCATCGTACTTTCGGCTATCCAAAATGTATTCTCATCATGCTCCTATATTTGAGCCAATCACCGAAATTATCCTTGTGCGTACCCCACCATCTTGTGGGCGTAGCGCACAGTGCCCAATCCAAGGCCTGGAAGCTACACTTCTATGACATTTCTCTTTCAAATGCATCCAAAAATATATCCACATTAGTCAACCCATCATAAGAAGGAAGATTCCTTCTAATGACACACAACACAATGACTTGGTCATCATATTACAATGCAACGTAGATACTTCATGCAGCTGGTTCTTCCAGTACTCTAGATCTTCGTCTGAGTTTGATGTGTAGTATGTCTTGTGGTCCCATGCAATACGTCTGTCTACTGTCAGATTTACCCAATGCTAGTCTCATGTCGTTATCTTATAAATCTGGTCCAAATCATCGTCACTTTCATAATCATGGCCCGGTTTCGTATAGCGCAGCCCTTGTGTAGGATCCAATGGAACCACTAAGCGGAGTGATTTCTTTTCAAATATCATATTTAACTTCTTCAGGTTGATTACCCCATTCATGTCAGTGGCCCAATCAATCCTAAGGAGCGTAGCATAGGGATTCCTATCGTCCACAATTTATATTACTTTAAAATCTGCTAATGTGCTTGCACCTCAGATGTCAACTGTTACCCCCTACAGCCTCCCCATTGCGATAATTTTCTATTGATTCACCATATTTAATTGGCTTGGAGACCATTGAAGCACATGTCTCCCCATTATTTCCCATGTTTGTTTTGGTAAAACTTTCGCGTCGGACCCCAGATCCAAGATAACTTGGTCCATTTCATATTCTCCTATCTGCGTAGTAAGTGTCATTTCACATCGAGTCCTTGCCTTACGCTTACCAAGATTTTTGAATATGCGTGGTTTGCTAGTAGCACTGTCCTTACCAACGCATCAATTGATTAGTTCTTACAGTCCCTTCACAGCCTTACTATCTCAGAGCAGTTTTATGTAGGTCTTTAAAAACGTGGTAATCATGCATGGTCCATTTCTTCAACTGGTTTCTCTTGACTTCCTTAGGTAGAGGCCTTAGCGAAGCTTTTCTTTGCCTTCATAAAGGTTTCTTTTGTGCACTCTAGATCAAATGTACTCTCCTTTCAAGAGCTTTGCTTTGATCGTTTGTGATACCTTTAGCTTCCCATACAACCTTCACGATGAACCAAAACTGGTCTGGATCTTCATTTCCTATGCCCTTGAATACAGGTAGCTTTACAAAGTTCAACATGTTAAATAGTGGTGGAGGTGGTGGTGGTGTGGGAAATAGGTTGAGTGGTGGAGGTGAGGATGGAGGCAGTGTGGATGGATGGTGTTATCACCCTAAAATTCTTGTTTCTAAACTTTGGAAAGTTTGCCTTATTTCTAGTCATAGCCTTATAGGATTAGAGTCTGAATAGTGTCATTCTCATTTACAAACCCTTCTTCTAGTCATGATGTGTTATAGACATTTTTGGGTACTTCAACCCCAATCATAAATGTCCATAAACTGAGGGCTCCTAAGTCCCTAAAAGTGTTGCTTCACTGCCTAAAGGAACAAGGTCAACTGAT
>APFE030869171.1:100203-121021 GCA_000404065.3 Pinus taeda | reverse complement strand
TTTGACATGGAGAGTAGAGGTATAAGGCTTGACAAGGAGGATAATATGACTATTGATGGAGCCATATTAACTGCAGATAGTCATGGTGACAAATTTCAGTGTAACACCCATCACACCCTGTGTACATCGAAAGGTGTGATTCATACTGGGCTAGCCATTGGCAAGTTAGTATGCATCGCTCCTAGTACATAGCTAGGGTGCGATGGGCGCAAGGAGGGAACTTTGTGCACTGTTTTTCATAGAAATTTTGCCTGTTTTTGGCCAAATCAAGATCCTGACTCTTCTCTTGTTTGTTTTCATACATTCATTAGAGAAAAATGGTTGTTACATGGTGAGAACGCGAGCATGAAGAAGAGGACATGGTTGCTTTACGTGATTCGGGTACGGTAACTTCGTTATGGAATTGTGGTTTTCTCAAGTTCTTCCGCATCTCTAGCATGAGGCAATAAATCAACTTGTTGCAATATTTCCTCGATGCATGGGATCCTACCAACCAGGTGTTCTATATTAGAGGCAAATCCATCCCTTTGACTATCGTGGACATCTATTTTTTTGACCAGTTTATCGAGGCGTGGTGCCCTCTTTCAGTATCAGGTTCCGCCTATGGGGGTGAATCCATGAGGGATTATATTCACCAATACTGTAGAGAAGGATCTCAGCCAAGTAGGGACGGCAAGATCAACATCTGAGATGTCACTGACTGGTCTTTGAGGACCATCTTGTTCACCTTTACTAGACTAGCTGGTAGTGCGGCTCTTCACTTGGCCAACAAGTCCTATATGCAGCATGCCTTAGAATGCCTTGAACCGAAGGTGTTCAACTGGTGTGACGCAGTACTTCCAGTGATAAAAGAGTAGCTTACCAAGGTGAAAAATTGGCGATCTAATAACTTTGGCTATGGTTCCATTTTGACCTCTTTCGCCTCGGAGAAGATCCCACTGATGCAACCATAATACATTTCACTTGGTTTGCCGCCACCGACTGAGCCACGAATGCAGAGATGGGTTGACCTTATGGCCCGACATGTTGCTCAGCCATAGGTTTCTTTCTCTGATGCTTTCTTTGAGTAGTTCAACCGTCAGGAGATGGTTTGTTCTGAGTGTCCATATGCTGGTATGGATATCCGAGGTGACCCAGACTTGGTGCTGCCGGCTGGTGAGAAGTGGAGTGCTATAGGTAAAACTTCTAACCATATCCCTGTTTATTGATTTTATAATGTTCTCATGCTTTCTTTCATCAAGACTAATCAAAACTCATGTGCTCATGCAAATATCAGACCGGTGCGACTAGCAGCGTGCCTGAGAGCACCAGTTGTCGTTCCAGCAAGAGAGGCTGTAGGGAGGGTTGTCCTTCACGACCTGGATGTGGCCAAGACTCTTGCAGCATTGCAGGATTAGATCGAAGGCCTCACTCTCAGTATCCAAGATGTGAGGAGTGACGAGCTGCCTCTGAGATTACAACGACATACTACTGGCGTACCACGTTGATGGACTAGGCTTTTACACATGATTGCATAGGTGGTGACTTGTTATCACCAGCACCATTAGACTAGGGTGCCCCCTAGTATTTTTAGTTTTTGGGTCATTTGACCGATTTTTTCTTGGACACAAAACACTATGTGTAAACCATAAACAGTTATATATATATTTTTGATTTTTGGAGCTTCATTTTTGTTAAGTTACATGATCCTAATGCAAATATTGATGAAATGCTTTTTTTTATAAATGTGGCAAATTTCTATCTAACACATAATTTGCCAATGAATCTGTTAATGTGTTTAAGTTTATGGAAATATGCTGATATTGGATTGTATTGAACTGTCTTTCCAAAATCTTGACACTTAGGAACATGCGATAAATAGCTGGATTCCATACAGAATAGATATTGGTGAGTTGTAGAATGACGAGATGTCAGTCTAGCTTGACAACAAGTCGGCATATGCCATGTGTGATGGCATCAGAGAGGAGTTCTATCAGCGTGTTATATTCAGTGATGTTGTTCATTGATCGGCCAATACATACCCCTCTGAAACTTACTAACTCGTCGCTTGGATCAAAGATGGCCCAGGCCGCAGAAGATAGGTTCCACGAACTACGGCTCACTCTGTCGGCATATCCAACAAATGATTCCAATGGGTTCAACATCTGAAACTAATGCAAAAGTGGATTACCTAACCAAAACAATTGCTCTTAGCGAACACAAAAATGTAACAAAAGAATAGGGGTTACTATACTGAGTTAAGCATAGTAACGCTTAAGGTACAACTCCTTGCGGGGTTGCGCCAGTGGAATCCCATCATAATCCACTAACTCATAGGATCCTTTTTCTAATAATCGCTTAAGAATATAGGGGCCCATCCATAAATACTTGAACTTACCTGCTCCTAACTTATCAGACCCCTGGTCGTAAAGTAAGACCAGGTCACCTTCTGAGAAGACACGGGGTTTGACATTCTTGTCAAACAACGCCTTAACTCATTTCTTATGGGCTTCGTTAGCCAAGGTGGCATCATCATGGGTTTCATCCAATTGGATTAATTCCAAGAAATGATCCTCCTCTTCTGAATTTTCGAGGAGAAGGTCGACTGCGAGCTTGAGGGAGGAGATTTCGCATTGAATTAGTAAGATTTATTCCAAGCCATACACCAATTGAAAGTGTGTAAACCCAGTCATATTCCTTACTGATGTATAGTATGCCCATAAGGCTGAGTACAGGATCAGGTGCAAACTCCGTTTATGGGTTCCAATCATCCTTTGCAACATGTGCTTCAGCACTTTGTTGATTGCCTCAACTTGTTTGTTAGCTTGCAGATAATATGGAGTAGAGTTGTGATGGGACAGTCCTAATTTGGCAGCCAACTCAACCATCATGTGATTGTAAAAATGCAATCCATGATCTGTAACTATAGCTTGTGGAATGCCGAATCTGGAGACTACATGATTAAAAAAGAAAAGAGTAGTCGTTTCGCCATTGTTATTTAATGTAGGCATCGCCTCGGCCCATTTTGTAAAATAGTCAACTGTGACTATGATATGCCGATGCCCCCCGGCCGAGGTGGGGTTACAAGTCATGAAATCTATGCCCCATTTGGTGAATGGCCCAAAAGTGACTACAGGCTGCAGAGGTGTGGGTGGAATTCTGGTTTTGCGGTCGAAGATTTGACAAGCAAGACACCTTCTGATTGCTGTTATGCAATCCTTGAACATTGTTGGCCAGAAGTATCTTGCTCATAAAATCTTTTGAGCCATTGTGTAACCAGATTGATTCCCCCCACACGCACTTGAATGATAGTCATTCAAAACCTTTTCGGCCTCCTCATGGGTGAGGCACCTCCACAAAACTGTATCGATACCATGACGGTAAAGCATATCACTAATGATCATGTAGTATTTTGCTTGGTATCGAGTATGTCGCTGCTCTGAACGGGAGGTATTAGACCTATATGTTTGGTTCTGGAGATAGATGATTATATCCCCATACCATGGATCGCTTGACGATATCAGAAACAAAGATTCATCCACGATTGTTGCATTGGATGTTGAATCACTGGACGATGATGGGAGATTGCATAGTAACTTCGCGAAAACCAGAGCTTTCCTTGATTTGGATTTTAGGAATTCTAAATCAAACTCTTGAAAAATTGCTATCCATTTGGAATATTTGCCCCCAGTAACTATCGCGACAAGATATAAGTCATGCGGTTGCAATCTAACAAAATGGTAGTTTTTCGAAAGAGGATGTAGTGTCAAAATCTTTGTATCTCTTGAACAGCTGCAACATCTAGATTTTCAACATAGGAGTACTTAGTTTCTGTATCATTTAAGTTTCAACTTAAATAATAAATAGGATGTTCAATTCCATTGTCTTCTTGAACTAAAACCATTGCTATGGTTGTTTCTGCTACAGCCAGATACATGTTATAGTCTTTTTGATAATCAGGAGTGTACATTAATGATGCTTTTATTAGTGATTCCTTTAAAGCATCACAGGAAGCTTTTGCAACCTGATCCCAGATGAAGGGTACTTATTTTTTCAACAAATGAGTATAACCTTTAGCAAGTTCGAAATAATTTGGAATGAATCTCCTCAGAAAGTTTTCTTTCCCTTGGAGTTTCTAAATCTGAAGCAAATTTGAAGGTGGAGGAAAATCAATGATTGCCTGAACCTTACATGGGTCAAGACGAATCTCATCCTTTGAGGCCACAAAGCCAAGTAAACGACTAGAACTGAAATAAAACACACATTTGTGTGGATTGAGTCGTATCTTGTAGTGTCAACAACATAAAAATATCACTCTCAAATGCTGCGGAGGATCTGTCCGCTTTCATGAATGAGTCGGAAGATCGTTGAGATATGGTTGAATGATGTTCTTGATGTCATGGAATGCATAATTCATTTCCCTCTGAAATGCTTCTCCTGCATTCTTTAAACCAAAGGGTAGCTTGCGGTATGCGAATGTGCCCCACGGACAAATAAATGTAGTCTTTGACTAGTCCTATGGGCGGATATTTATTTGATTATACCTAGAAAATCCATCCATAAATGAAAAGATTTCACATCCGGCACATTCATCAATTATCTAGTCAATAAAGGGTGTAGGGTAGTTTTCTTTTGGACAAGCTTAATTTACATCCCTATAATCCACACACACTCTAACCGTTCCTTGTTTTTTCATTACAAGAACAATATTTGATACCCAATCGGTTAGAGGAATGGGGTAAATGAAACCAGCATGGAGAAGTTTTTCAACTTCTACCTTGATGGTAGCGGCTTTCTTGGGGTGCACCTGCCGGAGCCGTTGTCGTACTGGTTTGACATCTAGATACATTTTAATTTCGTGTTCAATGATACTCGAGTTCATGCCTGGCATTTCTTCATATGACCTGTTAACACCTAGGTTGTTCCCTATGACTCCCAAGGGAATACAACCGGGGTAACCACTAACCAATCTTTAGACTACAGCTTCTAGCCCAGCTGTAATCAGAGAGGGCTCTCTCTATAAGGTTTGTCTCTGTTCTGTGGTTATATTAGGCTAGTTATGAAGTATAGGTTTTTTGGTTTTTTGTTTGGTTGGAAGGATGCCTTTTGCACTTAAAGTGGAGATCTGCAGATGAAGTTAGACCATTGGGCAATGGAGTCTGTGGCTATTGGTTACTTGAAATCTTGAGTTTTGAGGAGCTAGAGTTACAGGGCCATTTAGATACTTCATGAAACAAACTTGAAATTGTGATGATGGAGTGAAACAACCAGTGAAAAGCAATTAAGAATTTTCCACTAAGCTGGGGTGTGAGAAAGGGATGTATTCATCAGGAGAAAACTTGAATTCCTGAAACAATAATCACTATGAAGATATAGTGTGAAAGGGTAGCAATTAAGAATTACGCTTTTATTACCATAACTAAAGAAAAAACATTCAAAATAGCTTAGATTGAGTTCAGGGTAATCTGTGATTAAATCCTGAAACTATTCTTTTTCCTTGCTATTGACTGTAGCACACACGAAACATGAAAGAGATATGAAAGATAACAAAACACATAACAAAGAGTTACAAGAGAAACTTATTTCGCCATGAAATACGCAGGAATCATGTAACTTTCAGCTAAACACCAGAAAACATCAAGGAACACAGAGCTTTTGAAATTCCATCGTCTTTTGTATTACTTCTCAGAGAGTTACAGTAAAAGAACAATAGAATAGATGTGAACAATCTTTTACATCCAACGTCCAACCCCTGCTAACATATGTGAGGGGGAATATATAGAAGTGTTTCATACAAAATATCTCAGGCATTGAGTCATCTGACAGGTAAAATATCTTCATTAACTCGTACAGAAGTGTAGATAAGAAGTTATTACAATCTTTAATACAACATAAATGCTCTTTACTCCTGTCAGAAGATTTTGACCCTTGGAGCTCACTAAGTCGGTTGAGCGCTTTGTTATAACTGCTGAATGACGTGTCTGTGCAGCTCTGTCCTCCTGTAGCTTTTCGGCCCTGTCACCTGTGACTGCCAGTGCTGCTGTGGTGGCCGAGTATTTGTGCTGAGTTGGCTTAGCCTCTTTCTGCATACCTGCTGATGTGTCCTTATCTTCCTGTGTATGAAAACTTAAATGTTTTCAAAAATAAACAACATAATTACTGACTTTGATTTAACAGTAATTGTATCAAATTATTCCACACTTCCTGTGTAGGAAATTGATGCCTCAAAATTGACCCCATGGTGTCATCTGCCTATGTATACTTGTAAAAATGGGGAGGCTCATCAAACAATTGAGTAATTTCATTCATTATGAAGAATAAGCTCTCCACCCTGTTGAAGAGGGTCTGTCCTGTTGCTGGCCCTGTTTCTGCTGATGTGCTTGCTGTCTCTGCAATCTGATTGGCAGCAAAAGTATTGACTCTCTTGGCATATTTTTCATGTGAGAGTAGTCTTCCTGATGGCTCTGTCAGGCTAGGAAGACCTCTGTTTTGTAATGCCATGAACCTGTCCTGGAACTTATTGATATCTGCCTGCATGTCCTGGCTTCTTCTTTCCAGGGTCTGAACCAGGTTTCTTAGTGTCAGGACCCTCTTGATCATTGAAATGGTCTCAGTCCTGTTGCCAATTCCCATTTTGATCAGCTGGGAGCTTGTCCTGTAGTTCAACACATTTATCATTTTGGTGGCAATCTCAAGCATGTTGACTAGAGATGCCCTTGCCCTTTGGATCTCTCTGTGTGCTTTTCCAATGAGCGTCACTTGCTCATGGATGGCCTCAATGTACTCCCACTGATCTGTGATTGACTGGCCAATATTGGCCCATAGTATCCTTTTGAGCTCAGATGTCACCTTGTCCAGTGTGAGCTCCTTCTCTAGCTCATTTATCATCTTTTTTAGAGCCTTTACCTCTCTTTCTCTTTCAGCCACATTCTGCTTGGACTTGTCATATTTCTCATTGATTTTAGCCAGAGTGTCCTTGGCCTAATTTAACTCTGAAATTTGAGACTCCAAGGCTTGAATTTCATTCCTCAGCTTTTGCATGTCAAGGCTTTCATCCTGCTCTGTTGTTGGTGCTGAGGTGGACAGTGCTGTCTGTTGTGTCTGCTGACTGGGAGGGGCAGTGGTTTGAGGAGCTTCCTCCAGATTTATTGTTTCTGGAGGAGGTTGTGACGTTTGTCCTGCCTCCTTTTGCTGTAATGCTGCCTGAAGGGTAGCCTCTGATTCCTGCAGCTTCTCTTGTGTGTGGATGAGCTCTTTATATAATGTAACTAGCATAGCAGTTGCATCCTTATCTTGTCTGAGCTGGGAAATCTCTTCTGTTTGAGGATGAAGAGTTGCTGGGATCTTTATCATTTTTCTCAGTGCTGCCATATCAGCATCCCTTAGTTTCAGAATCTCCTGCACTGCCTTGACATCTTTAGGATCATGTCCAAGATCTAGTATGATTTCCTCTAGAGCTTTGATCCTGTTGTCCTTTGCTTGAGAGGAAGCCCTTTCCAGCTCAAGTTGTGCAGTGGTGTTATTTAGGCTATTTTGTAGCCTATAGTTCACCAAGGTCTTATCTGCCAAGGTGGCATACACCATCTCACCCGTTTGTTTGTGCAACTCAATCTGATCCATTGGGTGGATGTCTTTGGACAGGACCTCAAGGTTGGTCCTGATATAATCGGCAGCTGACTGTGGTTGCTGCACTACTGGTGTGAAATGGCTCATTATCATTTTTCCCTCATGTGCATCATATGTAGACATGAGTCTTTGCTGGTTAGTGGGAGCCATTTTTAATAAATGATTATATAGTTGCAGCCTCAAGGGTTCATTTCTCTTTTTGATGTCCTTAAATTGCTGCTTGATGCTTTTCTCACCTTCCCTCTGTTGGCCTTAGGAGCTAACTTCTCCTCCTGCTGCCCTTTCTTGTTCTTGCTGGAAGGAATTGGCTGAGGCCTCCATGCTGGGCAGGCCTGTACCTGAAGTCTGCCCTATTGGCATTTCTTCTTCAGAGAAAGGGTTTAACCTTTGCCTCTTCTGCCCTTGAGTTGGTGAGGCAGTAAGGGGAGTCTCTCTGTCCCTTTTCCTGTTTACGTCCTCTCTTTGTGGGGTTTGGAGGACTGAGGAATCAATTCTTGAGTCTTGCCTGGGAGGTGCCATTTGTGTTGGCTGCTGCTGTGTAGCCATTGGGGCCTCCACTGTCTGTTCTCCCTGCCCTGGCTACTCCTTTTGTGGTTGTGGTACCTGTTGGGGTTGTTGAACCTGTGCCTACTGTACCTGTTCCTGTTCCATCTCTTTCTCCTTGCCTTCACTATGAACTTGGCTTGTAGTTTGGACTGCCTCCTGATGTGTTGTGGAGGATGAGGCAGCTGCTCCTGCTTGAGGCTTTGGTAGAGAGTATACCTGTGCAGGAAGTTCCAAGTCAGCCAATCTAAGAAGTCTTCTTCTTGCTCTCTCATTCAACTCTTCTTGTGTGATAGGTTCCTCTAGTGTGCCTCTTTTCCATTTTGGTTGATTGGCATATTGTTCAATGTGAGGAATCCTTACATGGTCATAACTAGAGAGCTTGTACTTGAGCCTTCTGAATGATATGGAGTGATTGGGGTCATAGGGTTTCCAGAGGAAGCTGGTCTTCAGGCGAAGGCATTCTAGCTTTCTATCAGCTTCTTTCCAGCCTTCCCTTTTGTTCAAAACAAGGTGGCCCAATTGATTTTTCACTTTCAACTGTGCCTTCTTCCCCTTGCTTGAGAAGTGTATCATATCAGCATTCCCAAATTGCCTGAAGTATTCAAGGGCAAATAGTCTCATGGGCACATACTTGGGCAATCTGTATGGGGGTAACTCACAACCATATATTCTGATAACGGTGTAGTGTTGGTAAAAATACCAATCCCCAATGCTGTACACTTTGGATAACTGCAGGATTCTCTGCATCTCATCAGTCAGTCTTGGAGGAGGCGAGCTTAGGAACAAAGACATGGCTGGGTGAATGAAGAGGTATATAAATTCATAGTAAGTGTATGGAGAGTAGGCTCTGCAATGAAACACTGAGCTCCAGTACACTACTGACCTTGGATTGCCTTGTGCATCCGTTCTCTTGACAATGAAGGATAATTTCTCATGCTGATAATATAGAATCAAGGGGTAGATGTAGGAGGTGTATCTGAACACCTTCTCTCTTGACAGGTTCATGAATTGCTCATGCATCTTATCTAAAATGTAGGTGGCATAGTCATAACACATTGGAGTTTTGCCAGGGCCAAACATAGTCATCATCACCAGTACAGTGTCATCAATATATTCCACTGATTTTTACCCCAAGATGGAACTGATCATGTCTGCAAGGTCTACACCCAATTGGTTGAGGTAACCAGCAAAGATAGGAGGGTATTGCACAGTGTCAGAGTTTATAAATAATTGGTTTAACTTTGTGATCTGAGCATTCGTCAGCATCTTGGCTCCTTGGTTTATCAGATCCAACAAAGACAAGGGAACCAATTTCTTCTGAGTTTTAAACTGCAGCATCTCTCTAATGGCCTCAGGGGTCATGTAGAATACAACTGAGCCTGAAGGGTCAAGCACGGCTCTTTGAGTAGGATCATAGCATACAGCACACAGATGGATCAGGTCAGGGAATTGGTTGACCTGAGGGAGCCTGAAAATTGGGAGGAAGGAATCCCAAATGCCCAATATATCTGTCCTATCTTCATGTTTGGCCTTCAGCTCATTTAGCAGGTGGAGGTGGAACTTGCTGTGTGTTAAAGAGTCCTCGGATATTTGGTAATCTAAGTCTGCCAAATCCTGCCACTCCAATTCTCTCTGAGGGGCATTTAAGGGAGCCACATTGAGGGCCACAGGTGCAACTGGAGTCTCCATGGTTACTTAGACTCTATTTTGTATATAGACTGTTGTTACTTAGACTAGGCAACAAAAAAAGAGCACTGCCTGAGTGAAGAGGTGAATTGGGAAATGAAGGATAACAGGGTAAGTTTGCAGCAATTGAAATACTGCTTCAGTCACTTGAGAAGGAAAATCCTTGTTTTTAATAGACCTTCCTCAATAATTAAATGTAGGTTCCGGGTTTCTGTTCACGACTGCGCGAACGAAAATGCAAGTTTTCAATGAAGGTTGTGTTAAAATAGGCTCGGCTAATGAATTTCGACTGTTCAATTTTCAAGTGGGAACTGGGTGCAGGGAATTCACCGGTGAATTATGCGTTTTCAGTGCCTAAAAATGAGTTCTCAGTTATTGCAAACAAAAACCAGGCTTAGAGAAGACTTGCAGGGATAAATACCTGGTAAATCGATGGTCCGGGTCACAAATGCAGGTGGGTAGGCGCGTCGAAGGTCTCCAGGTCGATTTGAGCAGGTTGGTGCAATTTTGGTCGTAAAATGCATGCAGAGAACGCAACAATAGTTTTTGCAAAAAGTGCAAAAAAACACGAAAATTGACAAAATATGGCTTTTTTGGGACATTCGCGCCTTTTTGGATGACGTCAGCATGACGTCATCAGGTGGGTCAGGGTCGGGTGACATCAGCATGACATCATCAGGTGACGTGGCGGCCTATGAGTGGTCCATGGGGGTGGTGAGGTGGCAGACAGGTGGAGCAATGGCAGAAGGAGGTTGCGGACGGGGCGCTGACGCAGGCCGACGGATTGGCGGAAAACCAAAAACCATGGCGGTATCGTATCGCACCACTTTTGCTACAGAAAGGAATCTGTCAGAGGTGGCTCCGATACGATTTGGGGGTGACGCATGGACCAAGCCTGAGGTCAGCCTCTGACAGATATCAGATGACATCTTTCAGACGTCGGGGCCGGTCCGATATCCGCGTCAACCGTCGGATGAAAAGGGCTTGATGGGACAGTCGACGGGCCAAAGATCTACGCGGATGTTACAGCGTCGGGCGGGTATTAAAATATTATTTTCCTTGGGATTTGCGCCCGGTGGGGCCCTTCGAAAAATCAATGAATTTCATTGTTTTTTTAATGTGTTTCTTTATTAAATCACGCATAGCCGAAAACTTTAGGATAAGGCGGAAAACTATGGTTTTTCAATGAATTTTTGCAAAATCGCGGATGGGTTTTAAAATTTAGACTAAGTGGGTTTTGATATAATTTCGCATAAAAGCGCAAATGGGTCCCGACCTTAGGATAAGGGGGACAAAGTGGGTTTTTCCATATATTTTGCATTTTGAGCGGGTCTAAGGGTGAAAAAGGGTTTTTTCAAGGTTTCTTAGGCAAAATGAAGGGTTGGCTACGTAGATGAGTTTCTGAAGATGAAAAAGAGGTTAGGCTTGGTTCTCAAACTGACTAGATGTCAATTTGATTCCCTGGTAGTGAATCATATGACTATAATGCCAAGGAGGGGATATTTATAGATTGCTTAGGGTTTATACCCCATGGTGTTATAATAGAAGGGAAAGGGTGACATAGGGAGTTAGATATTAAAAGTTAGAGGTTAATATGGAGGGAGAAGGTGAATGAGGAGTGATATTACTAAGTTTTCTTGAAAATAACTTAGTTTAGGGAGTAGATCAAAATGAAAAAAAAATTGCACAAGAAATGTGGCTCTTAGGAATCAAGAACCAACACAAAACCTTGGATTTCTTTCATAAACACAACTAGTGAAGGGATGTTAGTAATGAGTGATAAATCAGGAAAAAGGGAAGTTAGACATGTTTCATTATGTTGTTTTCCTAGTATTGATTAGCAAGATTCAGCTTGGAAGGAACACCACTTCTGCAACCCCATCTACCTACCCAACTGTTTGCCTATCTTTTTTGTTTCTTCTTGGAGGGTGCACTTGGACTTGCAAACCCTTATGTGCCTTTTCTTTTTCATTGGCTTTTTCCTTTGATTTCCTATCTAGCACTACCCTTATATCTTCCAAGGCCCCAGCTTAAGCAGTTGGGAACCTTAGCTTCTCTGCCTGACTACTGATCTGCCAAGCTTGAACAGTTTGGACAGACTTTCTTTCTCTATTCTACAACAGGAAATTGAAACATGGCAAGATCCAGATTGGACTGTTGGACCATCCATCAAAATTTAATAGACATGAAGGCATGTACACACCTTGCCTTTCCTTGGAAATATGGGATCTTTGTATCAGTAAAGCAGAGCATATTTGGCATTTTAAATTTGCCCATCATGAAATATGAAACCTATTGGTATAGGTATCCAACAGTGGCTCCACATGGGGATGGTTTTTCTTCTTTAAAGACCAAGAACAGCAGGTCAGCGTGCCTTGGCCCTTTGTCTACTGCTTCCAAATTTGGAGTTTTTCATCCTTGAAACCTCAAAATTACAGACTGTCATATTCATAACCTGCTGAAGTACAGCCTTTTCCTGCTTCTGTAAGATCCTAAAAATTAAGTTATTCACATGTTTTTAAAGAAATCACTCTACAATTATGTACAAGGGCAGCCATGCTGCACTCATGGAAGGTATTCAAAATAGTGTTTCAGCATCCTGCCATTGACAGGACTTTCATCCAAATCAATTTTATCAAGATTCTTAAGAGAGTAGGTGTTATTTCCTTGTACTGCTTGGATGGTAAATGGTCCCCTCCAAAGGGAGTCAAACTTTCCATGCTTTCCTTTATTTTCTCTTCTAGAATCCCACTTGAGAACTTTGTCACCCATGTTGAAATCTTTGGCCTTGGTCCTTTTGCCAAAATCTTTCTTGAGCTTCTCTTGTAGGATTTGAACTCTATTATAAACTTGGTCTCTGGTTTGCTGCAAACATATAATTTGATTTACCCTCCTTTGCATATCATTTGGCTCAGCTTGACTTTCTTGTAGTAGCTTCATTACAGGGATCCCTAGTGATGAAGGAAATTTGGCTTCTAATCCATAGACTAATTCATATGGGTTGACCCCAATTGATCTCTTGGTTGTTAATCTATCTGCCCATAATGCATTGACAAGTTTCTTAGGCCAATTCTTTTTGTTTTCCTCCAACACCTTCTTTATCATGTTTACAAGGCTTTTATTTGAAGATTCAGCAAGGCCATTTCCTTGGGGATAATATGCAGTAGAATGGCCCAAAGTGATGTGGAATTTATGGCAGAAGCTGACCATATTCTTAGATCTGAAAGTAGTAGCATTGTCTGTTATTATCTTATCAGGGCATCCAAATCTAGCAAGGATATTGGTCTCAAGAAACTGAATGATAGTGGAGTCATTTTCTTGTCTGCATGGGATTGCCTCAATCCATTTTGTGAAGTAGTCTGTAGCTGTTAGAATCCACCTATGTTGGCCTGAAGATGAGGGATTAATTTCTCCAATGAAATCCAAGCCCCATTGCTGAAATGGTCTCTCTGTTGCAATAGGCCTTAAAGGTAGTGGTAGTAACTGTCTCTTTCCTTCAAACACTTGACATTTATGACATGAAGTGGTAAATTTCTTGACATCAGAAAAAACAGTGGGCCAATAGTATCCAGCTCTCAGTATCTTATCCACATTGGACTTCCAATACAAATGTCCCCCACAATCACCTGCATGAAATTCTTCCATGATTTTTTTAGCCTCATTTTCAATCAAATAGTTTAATAGGATACCCTCATGGTTTTTCCAAAGCAGATTGCCCTCTATAGCACAGAATTTTAAAGATTTCATTTTTAGGAACCTACACTTAGTTCTGGATAGCCCTAGGGGAGCACACAGGTTTTGTAACACATAACAGATATCAGAATACCAGGGAGATTGTTCAAAGGCTACATTGATCTTTGGAGTCGCCAGCTCCGGTTCACTGTCCAGTTGGTTGATCTCTAAGGATTGGAAATTTGTTTTAGACATTAACTTGGCCAAACCCTGCCCTTTTATAAGTTTTGTAGGTTTAATTTCAATATCAAATTCTAGAATGTTTGCAATCCACTTTCCTCTTCTTCCCTCTAAGTTCTCTTGAGTAAGCATGTCTTTAACAATTGGGCTTGGTACATAGGCTATCACATGGGAGTATAGGATGTAGATCCTAAAGTCCTTAATAGCTTTGACCAAAGCATATGCTTGCTTTTCCATGATCTGGTACTTGAGGGGTGCATCTCTAAGAGCTTTACTAAAGAAAGCTATGGGTTTCTCATTTCCTTGGTCACCTTTCTGTAGTAAAACAACAGCAATTGTGTGTTGGGAAGCAAAGGAAAATATGATGAATTCCCTATCAAATTGAGGGTTGGTTAAGACTGGAGTTTGAGTGAGGGCAAACTTGATACTTTCAAAAGCTTGGTTTGCCTCTACTGTCCACTTTACTTTTGAATCCTTTTTAAGCATGTTATTGAGTGATCTGCTTAGTTCAGCCAGGTTTGGGATAAATCTCCTTAGAAAGTTGATTTTCCCCAGAAAGGCTCGTAATTCCTTTATATTTCTTGGATGAGGCATTTGTGAGATGGCCTGGATTTTGTCTGGGTCAATTCTGATGCCATATTTGGAGATGATGCGACCCAATAGTTTTCCTTCCTCCAAACCAAACAAGGATTTTTTAGGATTTAAGGTAATTCCATATTTCCTACAAGTTATGAATATCTACCTTAGATGTTTCAAATGTTCTTGGTCAGATTTGGAGAAAGGTGTGAGATCATCCAAATAGATGACCAGAAATTCATGAATATCTTTGGAAAAAGCAATGTCCAAAACTCTTTGGAATGTAACCCTTGCATTTTTCAACCCAAAAGGAATTTTGACATATTTAAAGGTTCCCCATGGGGTTGTAAATGTTGTTTTCTCTTGATCGTCAGGATGAACTAAAATCTGGTTGAAGCCTGAGAATCCATCAAGCAAGGAAATCCTTGAGGCCCCCACTACCCTCTGCAAGATGTGATCCATCTTGGGTAAGGGGTAATTATCTTTCAAGGAAACTTGGTTCAGGTTTCTTAAGTCAACACAGAGCCTTATTTCACCAGTCTTCTTTCTTGTGGGGACTAAGTTTGAGATCCAATCATAGAATCTGATTGGTGCTATAATGCCTGCTTTAAACATTTTTTGTACCTCTTGTTCCATTGCTAGGAGGAGCATAGGATTTATTCTCCTCAACTTCTGTTTAAAGGGCTTTTGATCTGGCTTAAGTGGGATAGCGTGTTGTATTACAGAGGTGTCATAGGATTTTAGATCCTCATAACTCCATGCAAAAACATCCTAAAACTCTTTAAAAAGGTCAATGTATTTAGGCTTTTGGTCAGGAGGTAGTGCAGCAGACAGTTTAATGACTTTGGGTTGTCTAACAGTCCCAATGTTATGCTCTTCTATGGTAGTGTTGAGGGGCTGCAATTTTGGTTTGTTGGGAACATCATTGGAGTCAAAAATGTCTTCTAAAGGAGCTAAGCCTGTTGGAAGGAAATTGTCCTTCAATTGTAACACTTCAGTTTCATATACAGCGATCTCTTCACATTTAATTTGTTGGATTCTTTGTATGTTGTGTTTGTTGAAGGTTGTAGGATGTAGCATTTGCTTAGCTGTTTTGGCTGATATAGCTTGGTTATTTTGTTTACCATGTATTTGTGATTGACTTGCTGTCACAGTGTCAATGTTTAGACCTAAAAACTCTTCCTGTAAAGTCAAGAAATTGTTTATTTGTGTATCATCATCAAATACCTGCCAGTCCTTGACATTGTTTGGGATAGATGGTCTGTGTTTTATCTCAGCTGTGAAACAGTGATGGGGTTCAAAAGGCAACTTACAGGTACTTGCAAATGTGGCCAAAGTATGAGCATGAAGATTCTGAGCCCTAGGAATTTTGGCAATCTGGAATTCAGTGAAGGACTTTAGTAGCTTAGTAGCATCAGACCTATAGGACCTCAGTCTTTTGTCATTAGTGACAAAATTGCCTTTCACCTGTTGGATAACTAGGTCTAAGTCTCCCAGGATTGAAACTCTTATGGCTTGTAGGGACTTTGCTAGCTTGAGGCCTAGTAAGAGAGCTTCATACTCAACCATGTTGTTAGTGCACCTGAAGTTTAGTCTATAGGCTCGGCCCTCTGCATGGCTGTTTTGCTTTTTATGTATCCACACTCCAGCTCCTGCCCCTAATTTGTTGACTGATCCATCAAATTCTAGGAACCATAGGATCTCTTGTTCTAGGGGAGGTTGAATAATATCTCTGTGGTCCAGATTTGTGAGTTGAAGTCTAGTTTCTTGATCTAGTTTGACCTTTAGAACAATCTTCTTATTTGATGGGATCAACTCTATTTCTAGAGCAACAGTTTGTTCATTAAAGTCCTGATCTTGTTTGAGTGTCTTGGTTTCATCATCATTTGATTTTTTCTCTTGAACACTTCCATATTTTGACTCAACCCATGTTTCTATGTCAGGAGTTCCTTCATTGATATGCTGATCTGTTTTGATTGTCTGGATTTCTTCATTATCTGTGTGACATGTATTGTCATTGAAAATGATATATGAGTCTATGTCAGAATGGACAGCATATATGGGGAAGTTTTGAGGCTTTTCTTTAGTGCTGACCATGTATTTCATGAGTGACTCTCTATATAGTCTCTTGGGTTGACCAAAGACTGTGATTGTGGCATATGACATGTCTAATTGAAGGGACCCTTGAAGTTTAGCCCCCCATGATCTTGACAATAACATTCCATACTTAGGCGGGATATAAGCAACAACAACATCCATCAAGATTGTTTTATTTAGGTATTGGACCAGGGATACACACAAGTCTTTTATGAAGCCTAGACATTTAACTTGGCTGGAATCAAATGAGAATAGGTCCTTATATGGCCTAGTAATATCTAGATTCAGCCTTTCCATGACTGATTTTGGCATCAGGTTATGAGAGGCACCTGAGTCAAACATTGCATTGTGTAGGATCTTATCATGGATATGCAAGATAACATAAAAAGGTAATATCCCTGTGCCTGCTGTTTTTCCATCAACCTCTGGACCAAACAACAATTCTGGGGTGTCATCCAAGACATTGACATTGTCTTTGTCTCGAGTGAGTTGGAGGGACTTCTTAATCTATTGTTTGTAGATGTCATGTTTGGCTAGTTCTACAAGAGGAATGGCTATTTTTAGTTTGCCAACTTCGGCTTCCAAATCAAAGGGTTTTTCAATCTGAACCCTAGTGTTGTGGGTGACCATCTTTTCTTTGTTCAGTAAGGTTTCCTTTTGATCCTCAACTTGATCTTGGGGCTTCTGTTTCTCATTCATCTCTTGTGAAACTTTTGTTGGATTAGACTGTAAAGATGATGCAGCTAGTGGCTTTTATGTTGAGGGAGGTTGTTTAGTAACTTCTTCAACGGTTACTTCCTTTGTGAGTGAATCATTTGTGTTCATTGGTTCTGTTACTATGGCACTCTTGGGTTGAGGTCTATCCTTTGTTGTTTCCGGCTGTGTTATGTTTATAGTTCTACTTCTTAGTTTGTATTGTTTGTGAACTTCATAAACAGTTGTGTCATAGCCTTGTTTGAAGTCAAATGACTCACCTGACTTGGTCTAGAATTGTTTAATGTCCTCATCCTCATGATCTTCTTGGCTTAGGAAAACTTGGTGCTCATCATCAAGGCCCATTAGGTGAATGTGGGTGTCATCCACTTGCTCATCTGAAGTGGATGTTTCAGCATAATTTTCCTGGAATGGAGGTCTTATCTCTGGATCAGGATTAGCCTTGCCCATATTAGGGTTTTGGTTTCTCCTAAAGTTTGGATTTCTGTTAGGGTTGTTTTGTGGCGCTTCCCATGATGAATTTCTCTCCACAGATTCTACCCTATCACCCAACCTCTTCATACCAGAGATTATCGCATCCAATTTCTCGTCAAAGGCTGAGGGTTCCTCTTTGAAGGCCACTCTTTTTTCCAATCTTGCCCTGTTCCTTTTAGCAATTAGGTTAGCCTCAACTGTGACAGCAACCTTTTGTGCTTCTTCAAGGGTTTGAGGGGCTCTTTCTTTCAGTTGATAATCCATGTCAGGGTCAAATCCATCAGGGAATTTGTATAAGGCTAAATCAGGAGGAGGTCTTAAGTTTTGGGGTATTGCATTGTATACATTATTGAACCTAGCACAATACTCCAACACTGTCTCTTGAGGACCTCTCTTAATCATGTCATATTCACCAAGTATGTGCAGTGGATCCTTAATTTTCTCCCATCTATTGGTAAAAGCTTGGTAAAGCTCATCAGGGGTGGTAATGGTATTTGCAGGAAGTGATCTGAACCAAGTTCTGACATCACCTGTTAAGCTTTGGACAAAAATTCTCATCCTCACACTTTCATCATCTATCTCATAGTTTTCAAAATGATCCTACATCCTCTTGGCATGCTGAATAGCAGAGTAAGGGCCAGTGGAGTCAAAATATGAGATTTTGGCTTGGTAATCCTGAGGTAAGGCTGCAGGATTAGCAGGTAGTTGCAGATGTTCATATCTCATAGCCATATTCACAAGGTTTGGGGGATTGACAAGGACAACTGGGATAAAAGGAACAATGGGTACAACAGGGGTAACGGGTATAGCAGAGCCTAGAGTGTTGGTCAAGGGAGTATGTGTGGGGGATGAGGATGTTGGAGGAGGGATTTGAGATGTGGATGGAGAACTAGGGGAATTGGGGGTGGACCGAAAAAGAACCTTGATTGGAGTGGAAATGGGGTTGGGACGAACTATCTCTGGACTTAAGTCAACAAGCTTGTCTGGCCCTTGCTTCTTCTTGATAAATTTAGGGATTGTATTCGGATTTTCAAAGACAGTAGGGGGGTTTGGGTCAGGATTTTCCCTAGTGTACCGAAGATTCTTCTTAGGAGCCAGTTTCTAAGCTAGTCTTTTTGAGTTTTTTAGGAAAATTTGTATCTTGCAAGGACTGGACAAGATTTTTGAAAAGGCTATAGTATCTTAAAATGAGTGTGAATATTTAACTGAATCAACTCCTCCTTGAGGCTGTTAGTGCTGGTACAAAAACAACTTTGAAGGCTTCTTGATTGATATTCAATTTTTAAGTGTAACTTTAGTAGATATACAATTTTTTCTAAATCCTGAAGAGCTCCCCAGTGGAGTCACCATTTATGTTAACACCCAGGTTGTTCCCTATGACTCCCAAGGGAATACGGTCGGGGTAACCACTAACCAATCTTTGGACTACATCTTCTATCCCAGCTGTAATCAGAGAGGGCTCTCTCTTTAAGGTTTGTCTCTGTTCTATGGAGATTTTAGGCTAGTTATGAAGTGATGGTTTTTGGTTTATGTTTGGTTGGGAGGATGTTTTTCTGAAAGCTTTGGAATGTAGTTCTGCAGGTAAAATTAGTCCATTGGGAAATGGAGTCTGTGGCTGTTGGTTTCTTGAAATCCTGAGTTTGTTGCAGCTGGAGTTACAGGGCCATTTAGATACTTCATGAAACAAACTTTAAATTATGATGATGGAGTGAAAACAACCAGTGAAAAGCAATTAAGAATTTTCCACTAAGATGGGTTATGAGAAAGGGATGTATTCCTCAGGAGCAAACTTGAATTCCTGAAACAATAATCATTGTGATGATATAGTGTGAAAGGGTAGCAATTAAGAATTACGCTTTCATTACTATAACTGAAGAAAAGACATTCAAAATAGCTTAGATTGAGTTCAGGGTAATCTATGATTAAATCCTGGAACTATTCTTTTTCCTTGTTATTAACTGTTTAAACACAGGAAACGTGAAAGAGATATGAAAGATAACAAACACATAACAAAGAGTTACAAGAGAAACTTATTGTGCCATGAAATACGCAGGAATCATGCCACTTTCAGCTAAACACCAGACAACATCAAGCAACACAGAGCTTTGGAAATTCCATCATCCTTTGTATTACTTCTCTGAGAGTTACAATGAAAGAAAAGCAGAATGGATATGAACAATCTCTTACATCCAACGTCCAACCCCTGCTAACATATGCGAGGGGGAATATATAGAAGTGTTTCATACAAAAATATCTCAGGCATTGAGTCATCTGAGAGGTAAAATATCTTCATTAACTCGTACAGAAATTGCAGATAAAAAGTTATTACAATCTTTAATGCAACATAAAGGCTCTTTACTCCTGTCAGAAAAATTTGACCTTTGGAGCTCACTGAGTCGGTTGAGCGCTTTGTTATAACTGCTGAATGACGTGTCTGTGCAGCTCTGTCCTCCTGTAGCTTTTCAGCCCTGTCACCTGTGACTGCCAGTGCTGCTGTGGTGGCCGAATATTTGTGCTGAGTTGGCTCAGCCTTTTTCTGCATACCTGCTGATGTGTCTTTATCTTCCTGTGTATGAAAGCTTAGATATTTTCAAAAAGTAACAACATAATTACTGACTTTGATTTAACAGTAATTGTATCAAATTATTCCACACATCTTGTGTAGGCAATTTATGCCTCAAAATTGACCCCATGGTCTCATCTGCCTATGTATACTTGTAAAAATGGGGAGGCTCATCAAACAAGTGTGTAATTTCATTGATAATAAAAAATAAACTCTCCACCCTGTTGAAGAGGGTCTGTCCTGTTGCTGGTCCTGTTTCTGCTTGTTAGAAAATTATATATTACGGAGCAATGGAACACATGAAATAATGCAGAAATATAAACACAGAAAACGCACAAAACAAGAGAGACACAGATATACGTGGTTCACCCAGTTTGGGCTACGTCCACCTCGAACAGCCAGTCCTTCCTTTCTATTATCCAGCAAAATGAAGAGACACAACCTACAACAAAGCTGCTGTAATATCCTCTGTTTTCTCTCACAGTCTCACCTCTCTGTTTCTCGCTCACACCGAATACACATCTATCACCGCCTCAAAATACAATGCCCTCATACAAAGAGAGGGGCTGCCTTCTAGGGCAAAAAACCCTAAACTAAACATAAGTTCTACCGTCAGATCATCCGCCTAATGAACGGCTCAGATTG